>CAUYRH010051343.1:0-71291 GCA_963574655.1 Perodicticus potto
TTTTTTTTTTTTTTTTTTTTTGGAGACAGAGCCTCAAGCTGTCACCCTGGATAGAGTGCTGTGTCATCACAGCTCACAGCAACCTCCAATTCCTGGGCTCAAGCGAGTCTCTTGCCTCCGCCTCCCAAGTAGCTGGGACTACAGGCGCCTGCCACAATGCCTGGCCATTTTTTGGTTGCAGCCGTCATTGTTGTTTGGCGGGCCCAGGCTGGATTTGAACCCGCCAGCTCAGGTGTACTTGGCTGGCGCCTTAGCCCGTTGAGCCACAGGCACCGAGCCTGAAGAACATTTTTTATAGTAAGGTCAAGGAAGACTTTGGGGAGAGTAGACCTGTAGAAATCAATCTTCTAGCTCTTTGGAGGAATCACATTCCAGATATTCTTTATCAAGCGTAAAGTACATTCTTTAAAAAGAAGCAAAATCCACTTGGAGTGCAGGGCATATGGCATAGAATACTTTTAAAGGCCCAGCAAATTTTACTTGTTAGTTTCTTTTAAAATTTAAAAGAAAAAAGTGAATGTAATAGAAAAGAACATTTAATAATAATAAATCCAGCCTGGGTTATATTTTTAGTATTTTTTCTGTAAGAAGTAGTTCATGAAGACAAATATTCCTAGGCCCATGACATCCTAATGCTGTAGAGTGATTCAATAGCTAGGCTGTTGGTGGGAAAGATTACAGAAGTCCGTAAGACTGCCTTTACACTTGGCCTTTACCCTGAGAGAGGTAAGAGTCAACTAGAGCATTTTGAGCATGGCAACATCTTTAAAGGCTCATTATATTATTGTTCCATAGATGGTGTATTGTAAGAGCAATGGACATTGAAGATATTGAGAAAGTCAAAGTGAAACTATAGCAAGAGATGGTGTTAAGTGATCTATTCCTGAATATATTTATAACGTAGATCCCAAAACATTTGCTAATAATTGGGTCTGAGTGTATTAAATAGAGTATACATAGACAGATGTTCCTCACTCTCTTTAAAACTTACAAGTCTGTCTTCATCAATAGAGTGCTTAACCAAGTGAGCCAAAAACCACCATCAATATTCTGTAGAAAATAAGAATGCAATCAAAAGACGTCTAAAGCTTAAAGTTTGTTTTAAGATTATTGGCATGTATGTGTGACAGCTTGTCATATATGGGACTTTCATCAAAAGATTATGAATTTACAGTGTTCTCTGCTTAATAATGTAAGTCATAGAAGAAAAAAGTCTTCCAAGCACTGACACTAAAGCCTAACAAAATCAACAGGGCATTGTGATTTTATTATCTTACTATAAATTGATGCGTTGGTGATAATAAGTGAGGACCCATCAGAAATTGAGACGTGGAGTTTCTCAATGAGGTCGAATTGAGACAATGGCTGACTTTGTACACATCATGTTGCCACGTGATGGAGTTTCCTTTAGTTTCTAACTTCTTTTGACCTGATTAGCTTAACTCAGTATTTAAATTTTATTTATTTATGCATTACTTCCTTCTGTCAATTTCCCAAAAGGATTTTAGGTGAGCTTAACTGAAATGGCCTTAACAGAACCTGAGGCCTTATTCCTGTTTTTAATTCACAAATCATTGACACGTCTCTATAGGCTGGCCTTATCAGAGTACTAGACTTTTTCATTTTATAAATGTTATTTGTATTATTTATCCTGAAATGTTCTCTCTGCATATCTACTTGCGATTCGATGTTTCACTGGAACTCTTAGATTTGCATGTTCTGCATATCCATGTTTCTTATATGTTTGAATGTTCTTATTTATCTGCTACCAAGAAAAAAGAATATACTCTTAAAGAAATAAAACATTAATATGTATATATAATGTTTCTGAACAAAACTTATTTAGAGGTTAAAATATCAACTTATCTTATTTAATTGGAAACAGTCATGGAGAAAGAAGGGGAAAATTAGGCCACAGTACTCAAGATAGCATGTGAAAAATGCTATCGAGTATAAAGAACTATCCCTCTGTGAATTTAGATTGGGGAAGCTACCTAAACTCTATTTGTATATTGTAATGCAGTGGTTTACAAACTGACATATTTTAGAATCTCCTACCAAGCTTGTGCTCCACATCCATAGTTCGTGATTCAATAGCTCTGGGATGGGTCTGGGAATTTATTTTATTTCAGCAACACTAATAATTAATAAATGGGAAATGATCTAGCTAAAAAGCTTCTGCACAGCTAAGGGTACCACAATAAAGCAAATTGACAACCTTTGGTTGGAAAATTATTCTCGTGTATTAATATTTAAATTTTAATGAAAATTTTATGGAACACTCTTGTTTTCTAATTTTTTTAATTTATAAATAATAACTGTACATATTTTCAGGTACATATAATGATATTTCAATACATATAATGTATAGTGTTCAAATCAGGGTAATTAGCAAATCCATTACATCAAATATTAAAATTTCCTTGTGATGGCAACATTCAAAATCTTGTCCAGCTATTTGAAAATATGTAATAAAAGGTTAACTATAGTCACCTTGCAATACTATAGAATGTTAGAATTTATCCTTTCTACATAGCTTTTCTTTTGTAACCTTTAACACCTCTTTCCCCAAATCCTCTTTATCCTTCCCAGCCGCTAGTAACCACTATTCTACTCTTTAATTCTACATCAACATTTTTAGTTTCCACAAATGATTGTGAACATGTACTATTTATCTTTTGCTCCTGGCTTATTTAACTTAACATAATGTCCTCTAGACTCATCCATATTATCACAAATGACAGGATTTTATTCTGTTTTATGGCTGAATGCTATTCCACTGAAGACATATACCACATTTTCTTTATCTATTCATCTTCTGTTGAACACTTGATTGATTCCATATTAATTCCATATCTTAGCTATTTGTCATACTCTTAATTATATACTGTTGCCCATGCTGACAAAATTATCTGCCAAATGCTGAAGCTCTGTCTAATAGAGACCATTTAATTCAGACGCTTCCAGAGCTTGTAATACTTTCCATGAATCGAAACATTTTTTTTCCTAGTGTGATTATATGTGAGGATTTAAATCTTTTGCTAGTTAGAATCTGTTCTTCATTCACACAGAGCCATGGCAATTTTTGAGTAACAGTATTACATTTCCATCAGCCAATAAGCATTCAGTACATTTCTGCTTACTTGTTTTGTCACACTCTGGATACAATGTGTTTCAGGGAAAATATATTTCCACGTGGACTTCTTCCTTTATTATTTTCATTGAAAGACAAATAAGGTGCAAATTACCTTAAGGGCAAGGATTCTTGACAATGGTTCATGTCAGGATCTTGTTAGAAACAACTAATTTAGCAATACTTCTGCATGTGCCATTTATTCATCCAGATGATATTATACTCATGAGGAATGAGAATTCATCTGTATTTAACAATTTGAGTTGTTGCTCTGATCTCATTTTACTCTTGAAAAAAATTTTGCATTTCCCTACAAACAAAACATTACTATCTATTTATAGAAAGACTTTTCTAGCTAAAACTCAACATCTTCCTACCCATTTCTTCTCTTATACCCAGTGAATTAGACAGTGATCCTCTCTGTCAACTGACTCAGTCTCATTATAACAGTAACATTCCTTCTGGTGCATTTATTCCTTTAAGATTTAGAACGGCCACATGAAGCAACACAAGAACATAAATTTTCATCTCCCACCTTCATTTCCATCTATGATCTGTGAAAAACAAATGTTGAACAATGGTTGACAGATAGGAGATGTACAACCAATATTTGTTCAATGGATAAATAATACTTAAACAATATTAAATTTGGGAGGTAAGTTTTATTTTTAAATGAAAAGAACTCAATCTTTTTCTAAAAATTCATAATCTATTATTAACTAGATTTAAAAGACCTTGAAATCCTATTTATAGAATTGTTTTGTCCCCAAATACATCTACTTTCTAAACTTCTCACTAATGAATCATATTAACAAATGTTACATTCTTACAAATATTAACAAATATTACATTTCCCTCCTTTATCAATATACATTACATAAGAAGGCACTTGTAAATCTGTATACTTCCAGAGTCTATGGACCCATCTTCTACCTTGTATATGGAAAGCTCTCCAACTTTTCTTAAATCTCTAGTTTGTCCCTTGACATCTTATACCTGAATTTTATGTTTTTGACCAGAGATGTAGGACTGTTGCCTTTATTGGACATTTGGCCTGTTTTGTGATTTAAATTTCACCCTGAATACTGTCTTATTGTATCCATGTCATCTACAGAGCTTGGGCTTTTTTGTCAAAAAAAGTTTTGATTTGTGTTTTTTACTCCAGGCTCTCACTCATCTCAATAGGACAACTTTAATTTTCAATTAACATTAACTCTACTTGGTTTTTATGCCATTGTTTATTTATGTATTAATTTAAAAGTACATATTTCCAAAAAGAATTTAAATACTTAATTACTCATATAGGTCCATTAAACAATAAAGGCTTTATGGAGGATTATAGTTACCTAAGGTCTGACAACTGAGTTCACAAATTCACCCTAGAAAATGTGCCATGTACTGTATTGCTGAATATAAGTACTCTTCTTAGGAAGCTATGCATTGACACCGGTGCCTAGTCCACTCTTCAAAACAATTTTGCAACTCTTTTTCTGGAATGGCCATCAAAGCTGTTGTGTTACTTTTGTCATCAAAGTGTCTTCCTTTTACTATCTCCTTTATCTCTGGGTAAAGGAAAAAGTCACTGGAGGCTCATCAGGTCAGTAGGGAGGGTTTCAATACACTTATTTGGTTGCTGGCTGAACTCCCTTACAGACAGTACCCTCTACACTGGTGCATTGTCATGATGCAAGAGCCTTGAGTTGTTGGCCAAGATTTTCAGTTAAGATTTTCCTAATTCTTTCTCTATCAATGTTTACTTGGTCTGTTATGCTTCTTATAATGAGCCAATGATTTTCATGCCCAATTCAAAGAATTTTTGCAATTTTTTTTCCGTTCTGTCTGTTACTGGCTGCCCTGATTTCCCTTCATCAGTGACACTTCCTCTCCCCTCAAAAAAATGTTTAATCCACTTATACACTGCTGTTTTCTTCATAGCATTATCCCCATTAACTTATAATAACTTTTTTTGCTTTTACTTCTGCTCTTGCCATGTTTAACAAAAAAATTAATATTCATTTATTGTTCTAATTTAAGCTCCAACATTCTCGTGAGGGCACACGGGAAGATGCAATAGCAGTAATGAATGCCACTCAACAAATACCACCACATGTTGACATAACACAGCTGTGAGACACTGATATAGTAGGGTTTTGAATTTTACTGAGTTGTTTGTGCAGTGCCACCAAGTTAAGTGCAAGATTTGAACTTAACTGTCAAACATCATGTTCCACTTCAATTGATTCAACATTAAAAACAAATTTAATTCCTGTTTTCCACATACAATATCCATTGTGAACAATAGACATTGCTGGTTAGAAAAAAGTAAGGTTGACTTTAAGAAAGACATCATCCAGTGATAATTATAACACACTTTAAATGCAAATCTCCCTGTGCTTATGTTTAATATTTTAACAGCATTTATAGAAAAAAAAATTAGGAACAATTTAGATGTGTCTATATTTCTGTGTTTAAAATAATAGCAATTCTACTGTCATACAATATGTACTGTTCTTGGTATTGAGCATACAATATTGCCTAGCAACATGAAGTTACATCATTTTGAAAGCATAATGTTCCTTCCAATATGCCAATTTCCAGTACAAGGGTTAAGATGATTTTTTTGACTTTTCAGAATAAATGTAAAATTCAGTTAGCTTACATCCATATTTTCCACCAAATACATGCAAAGGGTTCAAATATTAAAACTGACTTGACACTATATTTAAATTTTGGTGAATTAATAATAGCCAGAAATTAGAAGGGATAAAACTTCAGCCAATTGCTATTGTTATGTGGACGTTTTGTTTTAATGCAATATTTTTTTTCCTGAAGACTATGTGAGAACAAGGGTTTAAAGTGAGTCCTGAAATTTATAACTTACCTTCAATTTTGAGTCTCATTTTTATATTTTTAAGGGTGCAGAAAATAAATACCTATCTCCTGGAATGTTGTAAAGATTAAATGAAATGTTACATGAAATGGTTTTTCTAAATAGCATAAAATAACAGTGGTAACAGAAGTTTTCCAAAAGCTTATTTTATTGTCTGGTGTGATATTTCCAAGAAATGGTATGAAATTATTTCTAAAATTTAACAGAAAGTCAACATACAAAGAAAAGAGAAAATTAATGCCAAAATCTTGAAGAGGTAAAATAACATTGGATTTTTGAAGAATATGTACAAATGAGTGAAGTTAGACAAAAGAGGATATGACAGGATATAGTTTGAAACAAAGCTAGAAAGTTAAATGCCTTCCTCTCATGCCAATTGATCTGTGAATGTTTCCCACTGTATATACCAAACCTAGAAACTGTGTTATTTCTTTCTATCCTTGTATTGCCACTGGAACATTTTTATACCTCTGAGCCTTGGATTGGCTCAACCAAAATTTATTTATTACCTACCAGTTCATTGAATCTTCAAAGATATTATTAACCTCTATTTTTTCAAGGTAGCTACTACATTTTAGTTTTAACTTCACTGCATCACTTATACCATAGGGTCACCTCTTATATTTAAAAGCTCTTAACTTGTAATATCTTAACAGTCTCACAGCTTGGAAAAGATCACCTTACTAGTAGTAGCTACATAAGATATGGTTATTACATTTTGTAAAGTGCATTACTCCTTTTTCTATATTTAGTAAATTTTGTCATTGCTATATCATCCAGAAACACACACATTACTATTCGTCACTTTAAAATCAGTGGGAGTGCAGGAGGGTTTTGCAAGATATGTTTGCTAATGTTTGGTACAAGTTGGAAATATCACAAGCTAACTTAGGTATATTTAAATGACGAAAATTCACATTAGTTACAGAGCATAAGTCTGGCTTATAAAGAAGAGATAAATCTTTGAAAGAAACACTAGCAAGCTCACTTGCTTGCAGAATAAACTATATCCATAACTTAACTTTTATCAGGAATAAAGGTGGCATTTTAACTTTCATATTTTTTATTTCTTTACCTTTCAATGAATTTTGAACTCAGGGAGGGCATAATAGGTGTTGCATACTGACTCCATTAAACCACAAGGATAACTCAGGTCAATATAAAGGCCAAAAAAATACCGTTTTTAATTAGTGACTTCAGCTCTAAATTAATAAGAAATAGATAAAATATATTTGCAAATGGACCTTTTCAGAAATACACAGTATAGGGAACCAGACCCCGGTTCATGGGTGACCCTAATGCTCAGTGGTGACAAGGGAATAAGGAAAATAAAGACAATAGAAATAGAGTAGAATTTATAGAGTGGGTATAGAGGGGTCCACACCCTTTATGTGAGAGACAACAAAGACTGAACTCCAGATGCACTCACTTATTACTTCTGTTGATCAGTAAATGAGTGTTTGCAACAACAACATAGGTCATCCTTGCAGTTTCTCATGCCCAAATTCTTCAGTACTGTCCCATTCCCCTTTAGCTATTTTCATTACTTTTACTTCTTAAGATACTTATCAATCACTAATAGGATTACAGAAACAAAGGAAAAGGGAACATAGACCTTGGAGCACAATGCCATCCAGTTAATCCTCTGTGTTCCTGTGGGGCAGATTAGTTGATGGTCTACTCATCTCAGGAACTTGTGGAAACAAAGCTGTTTCCTCTTATCTCACACCCATAAGAACTAGTCTTTCTTGCTTAATGAGTCAGCTGCATGTGCTGCCCTAAAGTGGCTTCCCAAGCTCTTTCAGGCCCCAGCTAGGCCCTTATGGACCTTTTTCCTGGTGTCCTTTCTTCCTGCAGCCAGACCATTGCAGACCTTTTCCTTGAAGTCCTTTGATGTTCATGCCAAGCTGTCTCATGAGGCCCCTAGTATAATATAGTCTTTGTGGAGGCTCATATCCTTTCTCATTATCCTGCATACCTCACCCTGATCAGAAAATTTTTCACACAATCATTTCATTATATCAGTCTAACTCTAGTCCCATAATCCTAACTTCCCCAATGTTTACCCATAATAGGGTTTTTAAATATGTTTCACTGTTGCTATATGTATTAATGGAATAAAGGGCTTCTTATAGGGGTATATTCACACTTCTAGGATGCTGGACAAAACTATATGCTTACTAGAATTTAATATTTTGGTTTTGTTATTATAAGAAGAGAGGAAAATTTGGTGTCTTATGAGTATTTTTTAAGCATATTAAATATATTTTCTAACTCTTAGTTTTCAATGATGGGGAAAATTTGATATGTATATTTTATACAGGGTCTATTTTGTGTGCAAAGAAATATCATTCAAAATCCAGTTTAGCCATGGAATATCTGTCTATGAATAGGCAAATTATGAAAATCTCTCAGTTTTTTCATAGGCAAATCAGGGATAAAGGACTACTTATTAAATTTATCGAAAAAAAATTAAAAAGATAATTTTTAGATTACATATAAAATTACCTGCTGGCATATGATAAATGCTACATAAAATATTATCATTAATTTTTTTGAAGTGTGGAAATTCAAAAAAATGCCAGTGCTAGAATAATAAGGTTAAATAGAAAAAAAGAAAAAAGTACCAAGGAATACATATGGCAGATAATCTTTTCCTGTAAATCCAAAATAAATAATGGTAAGGAAAATATTCTTTTACACAGTAAAGAATCTTACTCAACTGTAGAAATTAAAGATAGTGAACAAAGTACATAATCAACTCAGATTGTGTTTATATGTGGAGAGAGCGGGGACAGGAAAGGAACACACAGAATATGTAAAAAATTCCCAACTTTCTACTCCTCAGAGAAGACAACAATATTGACAGTAATTGTGATTCATTTGGTTCTGTTTACCTGAGTTCCATGAAAACCACAAAAGACATGTGATTATAATACTAAGAAAGTAAAGAATATGAAAAGCATTTGGAACAGGAATGAATAACCATATTTTTGAAAATCTGTTTCATAAGGGGATGAGCTTAATAGTACATCTAAGTTATAAGTACTGGTAAAGTCTTTTCAAAAGTCCATAACAGGTATATTTCAGCTGATGTACATAGATGATAACATTATAGATCACTTATCTGTATGTTCAGGATCCAATCAGCTCCAGGTTATTGATGTTTTTGGAAGTTAGATGACTAAGACAAAAAGCTTAAAAGGAGCACAATGTTCAGCTGAAGATACTTTGCCATAAATGAATATATTTTAGCAATTATAATTTATTGCTTCTTGCATAACAAATCATATGAGTAACTCTGAACCAAAGGATATCTTCTAAGAACAACATATTTTATTGAACTTCTTTATTACAATCTGTGCTATTCTTTCTAAACTATTTAAATTAGGACACTGCAGCATTACAAAGGCATACTTTGTAGACCAATGTATTCTTCTTTAATTGGTAAATGTCATGTATTTTAAAAATAGATGGTTGCAAAGATTATTTTTGAAGGTTTCAATTTTTTTAGATTCTTATTATATAGGTTTTTTCAACTTTTGAACTACTGATATTTTGGACCTGAAATTCTCTATTGCAAAGGCCATCTTATGCATTGTTAAGATATTTAGCAACCTCTCTGACCTCAATCCACTAAATGACAATAGTTTACACCAGGTATGACAACCAAAAATGTCTCTGAATATTACCAAACATTCCCTTGAGGGCAAAATTGCCTCTGTCCCCATTGAGAACTACTACTATAGTTGATTAGACTTTCAACTTAGCATGTTCAACAATAGGGAAGAAGGAAAGTCAAATATATATGGAGTTATTTAAAAATTCAGAAAAATAGCTTGTATGAGGTTGAGGGAGCAATGGTATAGTTTTTTGGATTTTTTTTTAATTTATGTAGCCTAAGATCCTAACTCTAGAAATAGCTCAAAAATGAGGTATGATAGAGAAAAGAGTTGAAATGGCAACTGATTTTAGGTAGATAAACTGTAAACTAATACAGAGCACTAACTTGAACCATTTAAGACTCACTCTGGGTTATCTATTCACTCTGAATGAAGATGTGCTCACCACCAAGATGAAATATGCTCCCTTGGAAGGAAACGATGTTCAATCTCTCCCCCTGCTGGCTGTCATGGGTCACTACTTCTCTGTCCCACCAAGACTATCAAGTACCATGCTTCATAATGATTTTTTAATAATTATGGCAAAGGTTTTTAAGTAATAAGAAAAACTCAGTTATATGAGATAAAAAAATTATTCCCGAAGAAAGAAATAAAAACAAATCCTTTAAACAACTTCAAAAAATCTGATGTAAGTCTTCTCTTCAAAGAGCAGAACATGTATTTATTACAAAGATAAATATTGGACATGTACAATAAGCTAGAAACTGAGCTATGCATGAACATATAACAAAGAATAATTTTTGTAATGTAATACTGTTTAACTTCAAAAACATTTCAGCATTCTAAACATACAAAAAAATAACAGAACGTTGCAAATGTGTTTAAGTACAGAAGGTTCTCAAACTTTCATTGATGGCTCTTTTGCTTTGCCAACAATGAAGAGCTCGATGGTTTATTTTAGAACAGTTTAAAAACTACTGCACTTAACAATAACAAAAAAAAAAATCCATGCCAGCTGACCCCCCTTTGTCCACAGCTAAGAATGGCAGCAGAATGCTATGTCACTGTATACAAAAAAAAAAGACAACCTGAAGCTAAATGGATGCACGCCGCAGTGTCAACAGGTCCAGCTCACAGTACCTGCCTTGAGCTATGGCCCCTCAGAAGGGCATCTTTCCCCCTGGGCTTAACACCAAGCAAGGAGCAGCAAGAGTTGGTCTCGTTTTGTTCTTTTTACAAACTATTGATATGTACAGTTGATAACTCAGGATTTCTAGCCAATAACCATATAGTTAAGACCACCTTACAAATTGGAAAAAAAAAAAAAGCAAGAAACATCTTTCGATGTCTTGTCACACAAATAGCGAAGTGCACAGAGTGAGGAGAACACGAGAGCGCATTTTCATTTTTAAAATGTTTGGAAATATGGACAACTTTGATACAGTTTCAGAGTGCTCCAGACACCATTGGCCACTTCATGTAAACCACTGACAATTTCTAAGAGCACTTTGAGACTACAATATTCTTGTGATCAAATTTTGTGCTTAAACCTAGTGAGGGCAATAGACATTTCTCAAATAAGAGATGTGTCATTTACAGCGCTCTCCTACTCTAAGGTCTTCACAAGGAGACAGATAAACAGTTTTTTTATTCATCCTCCCTCCTTGTCTTCTTCATCTTCCTCTTCCACCTTTTCCCGGCAACTTTAGTGGGACCCTTTGTGCCATCAAACTTTCCTTTACCCTTACAGTCAGCAACTTCCTTCTCTTTCACTATGGCTGCCTTAGTGATGTAAGGCTGCTTTTCACTGTCACTTAAGTTATTCCACATCTCACCCTTTTTTGCCACATCTCCAATAGAGATACCAGGGTTTGTAGACTTGATCTTGGAGTAGAATTCTGAACAGAACAGGAAAAATCCAGAGGGTGGCATTAGGGTCCTTCTTCTTTCTTCCTTTTGCTGGTCCAAAATCCTTCATTTCCTGATCATAGAGGACTTTATCCACCTTTGCCATTTCATCAAATTTAGATTTCTCTTTCCCAGACCTTGCCTTCCACCTTTCAGAGCACTTCTTGGAAAATTCTGCAAAATTGACAGGGACCTCTGGGTTTTTCTTCTTATGTTCTTCTCTGCATGTCTGCACAAAGAAGGCATAGGCAGGCATCCTGCCCTTTGGTTTCTTGTGGTTACCTTTAGCCATCTTGAGTGTCTTATTCACTAGTCTTAAAGAATAAATTTTTAAAATTTGTTTATAAAAAATAAACTCTTCGCAGAGACAGACCCAAAAGAAAAGTAGATAAATAATGCAGTATATCAGAAGAAAGCTATGTAGAAAAATAAAGCAAAGAATTAAAAGTGCTAGGGAAAGGCATTTTATAAATGTTTGGAAATGTGTACAGTTTTGATACAGTTTCAGATACTGCATGAGGAGTAGAATTATCCAAACATTAGAGGAAAGTGAATGAGAAAACTGAGGGAACAGCCAAGGCACACATTCAGTGAGGAAGTGCGTGTAGGGCATCCAGAGAAAAGCAAGGAAGGCAGAATTGCTGGAAATGGCAGCAAATGAGTGATGACAGTGGATGATTAGATCAAGAAGGTAACCATGGTGCTGTGAAGGTCATTAGAATGTTACTAAAGTTTATTATTTGCTAAATACAAGAAGTGAAGTGTTTTAAGCAGAGGTTGAAGATCAGATGTACCTTGTCAGGTTCATCCTGGGTGCTGTTTGGTTGATAACAGATGAAAGAGTGATCAACTTCAGAAATGGAATAACTACTTAAGAAGAAGTGTCATAATCAGTTGAAACCTTAAGGAATCTTATATCTGGGCTGTACACAGTAATGGAGGTAATGAGAAAACTTTGAATTCTAGATATATTTTGAAAGTGAAATGTTCTAATTGCTTTTGAATTAGGTGGGGGTATGAGAGAAAGAGTTAACAAGGTTGAGTCCAAAGTTTGGGGCTTTAACAACCAATAGGTGGAGTTGACATTGTGGCAGTAGAGAAGATGCCTGGGGGAGCATATTGTAGGTGGAAGATGAGGTGTCCAGCCTTGGATATACCAGGAGTGCCCCACAAAGGTACATACATTTTCAGAGTTCTTCTTGAAAGTAAAATCGATCATTCCCCCAAGATGTATGAACTGCAGGTAAAATGGATATATGTAGCATGTCTAGATACACTTGACCAGTAATGATACCTTCAGTTCAACTTCAAAACTCAGTACATAGGTAACATCTCTTAAAAGCGAAAACATTTTTTGGCACCCTCTATCAGAAATTCTTGCTAAACTTCCATATGAAGTTTTCAAGGAGATTGTTCAACGTGAGTCTGGATGTCAACCTATAAAATGCATTTAAAGTCAGGACGTGAGTGGCATAACTAGTAAATGAGAGGATGTACAGATGGAAAAGTGAGCCCTAGAATGCTCTACTATTAAAGGGAGGATTGCAAGAAGGAAGAAAGCCAGAGCATGCGGTGCTATACAAGTCGAGAGAAGTAAGAGTTATAGTTTCAAAAAAGTGATACACTACCGTATTTCAAATGTCATTGATAGTCTATACAAGGTAAAGAACGCAATTCAATGTTAGACTTAGCATTTGGAAGTCTTTGTTGAGCATAGCAATTAACAGATTCTGTTTTTATGCAAACATAGAATGAAAGTAAGTTTATGAGAGTATGGAAGGAGAGAATTTGAACATAGTGAACACAGAAAATTTAATCTGAGGATTTTGTTCTAAAGGGGAGTTGAGAAATAAGCAGTTGCTGAAGAGAAAGTGGAACAATGGGAGTAATTTTCCAAGACAAGAAAAAATAAATTGAAATGATGGAAAATGGATAAAAATAACCTAGTGGGGCAGTGTCTATGGCTCAGTGAGTAGGGCGCCAGCTGCATATACCAAGGGTGGTGAGTTCGAACCCTGCCCCAGCCAAACTGAAATATAAAAAATAAATAAAAAATAACCTAGTGAACTGAGAAAAGTTGATTATGTGAGAGTTAGAAGGGAAAATTATAGAATAATGCTTTTAAAAAGGCAAAGAGAATAGAATCTGTTTCATAAGCGTAGGGGTTTGACCCATTCAAGAGCAAGACCCTTACATTCTTAGTTTTATGAAGGAAACACAGAGTAATAGGGCTCAAGAGTGGATATAAGTACGTGGGTAGATGTGGTGTGGAAGGGTAAGGACATTCTCTTTTGGTGGCTTCTCTTTTCTTGATGAAAATTAAGCAAGATTATCAGAGCAGAATGAGAATGGGAGAGGTGCTGATTGCCTGAGGAGTGAGGAATTCAAAATTGTTAAAAGAGGACAAAAAAAATAACTGACTAGAAAAACGCAGTAAGATTGCCAGATGGCATTAACAATCCAACTCATGGAGTTGCAGTTCTCTATTTTTCTCTAGACACATTCAGTTTCATGGAAGTATGTTTGTAGTAAATTATAATTTGCTTTAAAACAAAAAACAAAACAAAAAGAATTAGAGCTTTCTTAACAAGTTGGAGGTTAAAAGAAAGTTAAGGGAATGTATAAGGGATGACTATGATGATTGACTATGAACTTTAAAAGGAGGGAAGAAGAAAGTGAGAATATGAGTCTATATATGGTCCACTAAGTTTGACTGGGGCCATTGTTTTGCTTTCTATTGGCTACCTATGTTTAGTTAACTCCTTTAAAAAAATTTTTAAAAATACATATTAGTTTTTCTTTAACACTGGGCATTGTATAAACTCTGGATTTTCTCTTTCTTTGAGCATCTGGATTCTCATTCAAGTGCCCATTCCTGGATTGGCTAAGCACTTTGACTTTTTGGAAAAGTAGTTTTGTATTGTGATACCAAACAGCCCACAGTCTTCCCCAAGCTACTCAGGACTAATTCTCCAGATTCTTTTCTCCATGGATACCTTGTTAAAGCCTTGTTTTAAATCTGTCTTAGGGTGGATCCAGTATAGGTTATATTCTCAGATATCCTTATTTCTATACAAAGGATTTTCCATAGTCTTAGCTGTTTTTTGAAGTTATTAATGAGATCTCTACAATCTGGCAGGACCAAAATTCAAATGTCCCCAAGACTGTTCTTCCCTTTAATATCTCTGCCTACCCTCAACCTTATAGCAACTGCTATCTGGAAAACCTTAGGATGTTTATCCTGTATATCGCAACCCAGATTAAGACTTAACTGTTACTGCCCCTTTCCAATATTAATGAGCAAAATCTAATTCCATTTGGATGTGTTAAAATTGTATTTTATTGTGGTCTGAATCAACAATTCATTGATTAGTTATAAAAATTAATTGGGATTTGTTATTGCTTACTTTTGATTTTTATACCAGAAATATTTGACATTTTATGAAAATTGATCCAACAATTCATTAATTCTTTATTGTCTTCATATACTCAAATACATAAATAAAATCATGTTAGAATTAATATCCATTGATAAATAAGAGAAATACTTTTATGAAAATAATTTTGGTGAAACCAATAATCATCTGTTTACAATTAGCTTAATTTCATTTTAAGTGTGCATGCTCTTCCTATTAAAACAATAACCTGTAATTGTAGCTTAACCCCTTGTCTCTGAGTTCCAGTTACTTCCAGAAATATTTTTATTAAGTCAGAAGTACAATGAAAGAAAATGTAAAATGCATTCACAAATTGCAAGATTTTATTTTCAAATATTCTGAAAATATCATTTAAAGCCAATTCACCCATTCTGTTGTATTAACACTTGAAAAATTATGAATGAACTTTGTTCATGAAGTGCCAATTTTTGAAAACATGGCCTCAGTTAAAAAATCTCTCTGTCTCTATAATATGTCAATCTCTCTGTCAAATGAAAAATGAGACAGGACCCTATAGTAATCTTAATAATAAATCGGAATGATTTGTGCAGTTTTCATTGCCTTCAGAAAATTGCACAATCACTTGTATTATGTTGTATTGGAAGATTCATTTAAAAGACATAAATTTCCCCACATCATAAAATCCCAAAACTATAGATGTTGGCGTGGATGTGGAGAAAAGGGAACACTTCTGCACTGCCAGTGGGAATGCAAACTAATACGTTCCTTTTGAAAAGAAGTTTGGACAATACTCATTTATCTAAATTAGACCTGCCATTCAATCTTGCAATTCCTCTACTAGGTATATATCCAGATGACCAAAAATCACCAAAATAACAAAGATATTTGCCCCATAATGTTTATTGAAGCCCAATTCATAATTGCTAAGTCATGGAATAAGCCCAAGTGCCCATTGACCCACAAATGAATTAATAAGTTGTGGAATATTATGCAACCTTTAAAAAGATGGAGACTTTACCTCTTTTATGTTTACATGGACAGAGCTCTAACATATTCTTCTTAGCAAAGTATCTCAAGAATGGAAGAAAAATTAACCTGTGTACCCAGCTCTACTATGCAACCAATATACAACACCCTCACTTCCATATGAAAGCTATAACCCTACCACAGCCCAAGATGAAGGGGAAAAAGGAGGGAAAAGGTTGGGAAAGGGGGATGATGGGTGGAGGGAGGGTAATTCTTCAGACCACACTTATGGTGCATTTTTCAAGGGTGCATGTCAAATCTACTAAGTGTAGAATATAAATGTCATAACACAATAATTAAGAAAGTGCAGTGAAGGCTATGTTAACTAGCTTGTTGTAAGTATTTCAAATTATATGTAAAACCAGCACATTGTATCCATAAATTCATTAATGTACACAGCTATGGCTTAATAAGAAAAGATCATATCAAAAAAAAAAAAAAAAAAGAAAAAGAGAGAGAGAAGGTGGCACTGTGAGATGCTTTCAGGTAATTCAAAGGGGACTTTTCATACTGAAAAGTAACAATGGCAGATTCTAGACTACGCTATTCTTGCTGGGAGTTATGTTAGGTTTTGATAAATTTGCAATAAAGAATGCCATAAACCTCAAAAAAATAAAAATAAAAATAAAAGACATAAATTTCCCCCCCAAATTAATGTGAACTTAAAACATAATTTTTCTAAGTAGTATAGGACTATGATCAATAGTAACCAAATATCTATGTTCTGTCAGTGACATAACATAGCTACTGACAACTAATTCACCATCAAGTCAATCATAAACATGTGAAATACATTGTCTAGACTTAGAAAGTTAAACATAATTCTTCCTTCGTTTAGTTTCTAAGATGACGTGTGTTAATCTATGGAGGACTTATATATTACAAAGCAACTTCTTTCCATAAGTCTGTAATTTGCAAATCACTGTGTCAGTACATGAGAAGCCCCTGGGCTTCCTTATCAACTCTATACTGTTAGAATTAAGTTCTTGTAATTCTCATCCTTATTATTAATTAAAGCAGTATCTAGTACAAAATAGTATGTATATCCCTCCTTTTTATTTTTACCTTTCCCCAGACCCCTTTCTTCTGGACTTGCTCTTTTTTCTTTTTTTTTCCCCCTTTCTTTCCTAGTTTCTTCTTTCCTTCTTTGTTTTTCAATCTCATTCAAGAAAGTTACTTCCACTTTTCAGGAAAAGTAAAGCTCTCCTGGACTCATCAGTTCCTGTAGGAAGCCCCCAGCTTCCTAGGGCTTTTTATATAACAAGAGAAATATCTTAGACATTTGCCTTGCTAATTACTCTAATCAGAAAGGATAATAGAGCTTACCCCTTCCTAAGAAGTGTAAATGGTTATGTCCTGGGAGCAGGTCCCTTAATTAAAGCCCTGTGGTATCAGGAAGACTGGAGGAGCCTACCTCGTAGATTTTGCATTTCAAGGAGGAATGAGCCTCAGACCTAAGATTCCAGATCCTTAGGGCTACTGAATCTTTGAGAAATTTGCACACTAAAAAGTCGATTAAAGAGGAGATTCTGGAAGGGAGGAGTGTAGTCACTTTCTTTCTACTTATAAGCAGAAATTTCCTGATCCTTTCTCTACAGAAAATCCAAGTACTTGGGTGAGACAATTAACTTGACTTTTATTGTCTTGTTACAGGGGGAAAAATTAGGGAACTGGTGACTGACTCACTTACTGTAAGGTATTTAATAAGAGCTCTGTCTCTGACTCAAAACTTCTCATGTGCACATTCAGGACAAAATTAATATTATAAAAACCCAACACTTACATACAGACTGAAAGGAATCTTAAGGAAGCACTGAGCATCTGTTTTCCTTTCATGTCTCCATATTAGAGATCCAAAGGGGAGCTTGTTTGGAAAGGGCTCTGAATCTAGAGTCATGTAACTCTATAGAACTAGTTATGTTCTCTCCTAATGGGTCGTCTTTGGTTTAATATTCAGCAAATCTTTACTGAAGTGTTTGCTACTTACCAAACATTATGGTAAATTTTAAGCTTATAATATAAAAAGATACGGCTGTTGAGGCCAAGTGTTTTATGATAAAGTAGGTGAGAAAGATAAGAAACTAAATAAAAACTATGCAAAAAGATAATAGCTATGATATATGAACTTGTGGAGAATCAAGATGTTTTATTATAGCTGTTGGCATAGATTAGTGGAGAACACTGTCTTCAATATTTTCAACATTTAAATTATCTCATCCAAAATTAGGTCTCTTTTCTTAATCCTCACCTGGCTGCCAAGGAACCTTCCTTCCAGATTCTGCAGGTCAATGCTTTTTCCCATACTGCTGTAACAAAAGTCAAAATAGTAACCATAAATCTTTCACTGAAATATATTGGAAAGCTACAAAGATTTCAGGGCAGCCAAGATGCAATCCATTATTAACTATAGACAGAGCAGTCTCAGCTTCTGTCATTCTGGCTATACAGCCCCTTCTCTCTCTCTCTCTCTCTGTCTAAAAATAACCCTAAGTTTAGAATTTTGATAGATAATACATTCAGACACTATTGATCTGATGAACATTTGATAAGCAAGTATGGCTCCCCAACCTTGTTATTCCATCCGCTTTTGTTTTATCTCAGTTGTAAAGCTTCTAGAAAACAAAAGGGCTGCAAATCAAAGGGTCCACCAATTTTAAATTAACCACTGACAAACTATCCCATGCAATTCAATTGTTTTCAATACTAGTAAATGACAACTAGGATATTGACGTCACCTATTAGCAGAACGTTAAACTGGGTTAGGAAGCTTCAGTCCATAGGTTGTCTGCCTCATACGTTATAACTATAAACTCATAACATATGGAGAAGACAAGTGAAGATCATTCTTATTGTGAAGTGTGAAATGTCAGGTTGAAAGTATAAACAGATACAATATTAAATGTAATTAGATTCTGATATGTAAAAATTGCTCATTGTTAGCTCAATATTAATCATGAAAAATAATTTTTAAAAGGCATAGTTAAGAAGAC
Source organism: Perodicticus potto (assembly GCA_963574655.1). NCBI lineage: Eukaryota > Metazoa > Chordata > Mammalia > Primates > Lorisidae > Perodicticus > Perodicticus potto. The sequence continues at coordinate 18,969 of CAUYRH010051343.1, forward strand.
AATAGACGAAATAAAATGATACTCTAAAAAGTAATAATTTGGCCAGGCGCAGTGCCTCACGCCTGGGATCCTAGCACTCTGGGAGGCTGTGGTGGGTGGACTGCCTGAGCTCAACTGTTGGAGACCAGCCTGAGCAGTCTGTAAAATAGAAAGGCGTTGTGGCCGGCTTCTGTAGTCCCAGCTACTTGGGAGGCAAGAGAATCGCATGAGCCCAAAAATTTGAGGTTGCTGTGATCTGTGATACTACAGCACCTTCCAGAGGTGACAAAGTGAGACTCTGTCTCAGAAAAATAATAAAAACTAATAATTTACTTTTTATACAGCAGATCACTCAATATTCTTCTTTAGTAATCTAACTTGAAAAGGTGAGTAATTAAGAGGAGACTGACGACTCTCAAATAATTCACAAAAATGTTGTATTATCTGTGGGAAGAAAGGCGGGGATACAGCTGGGACTCAGAAACAGTTGGTACCAGGAGATTAATCAGGTCTACCAACATCTCTACCTATCTTTTGTCCCCAATCTTTATGAATGTCAGTATCACTTTCCGTTGGTGTAGACTGGCTTCCAGTTGTGATAGGAGCAGTGTCTGGAAAACACGCCCACTTCTCACACCCCAAAGCAGCCATTCATGAGGAGGTCATCTTTTCCCAGTGCAATGTGACGAATCATGAGGAAAGACTCTAATTGCTTAGTTTGGATGAAAACTCACTTATAAACAAATTAATAGTGGCCATAAAGATGATGCCATATGAAAATGTGCAATTTCATAGTGGAACTAAATAGTAGAAATAACTATACCAGTAGCCCACAAAAGACAATGAAAGAATTATTCTTAGAAGAAAAATTGATGGTGAATGAATTGTCAGACAAAATCATTGTTTTCTTTTTGTACATGTAGTAAAATGGAATAAACACCAAGGAACAGGCCCTTATTCAAGATCAAACCTTCACACTTACCAAATGGGATATTTTAATTAAGTCAAATAATTACTCCGTGCCTCCCTTTAATAATCTATAACAGTGTATGGTAAGACTTTCTCCCTGAAAACCTTATTGGGTTTTCAAGAAGATCAAATGAGTGAATGTGAGCGAAAGTTCTTTATCTGTAAAGTACCACGAATTTGAGATATTTTGGTGTCATGTTTATTATTATTTATATTAACATTATTATTGCTTGTATGCTACATAATTATTTATTGATACATTCTCTCCTAAGCACTAACATATAATGAGTCAGAGAAATTATGTACCTCTTTAATTAACGATTTGCTAATGTCCTCATCGGTGAAAAAGAGGCGAAATTAATCACAAAGTATTCAATTAAGTTATCAGAGATGCTTTCCCTGAAATTAAAAACACTCCTGGGACATTTTAGTCATTGAAAGAAGAAAGAAAAGGAGGAAGTAAAGAGAGAGGGGCAGAAGGAAGAAGAGGACGCAAGGAAAGAGGAGAAATTTAACCACCAAAACAATCATTAGGCTGCAAGAGAACTCTGCAATTGAACTGAAGATACTAAAGGCTTGAGCACTATGATAAACTTGCAGTTCAACTTAAAAGGTAGCATATAAATAATCATCTTCAAGCTTATAATTTAACTGTACTTGTAACTGAACAAAAGGATTTATTAGATCTGCTGTAGAATGCCGTTCTGTTAAATGTATTAAAGTCATTCACACTGAGGAGATACATTTATGCCACTCCTGATGAAAATTAACATTTTGAGAAAACCCAGGTTCAGACTTCAGTGGTGACATTAGTAGGTGTAGCTAATGGATTAACAAAATGATTTCATTAAACAAAAGAATTTAATAAAATAATTGATATTTGAGTCAAATGTGTATTCTGTGAAAGTTAGAAACTGGCTGATATGTAACTAGCTTACTGACAGGAACTTAACAATGGTGCCGGTAGTGAGATAGGATGGCTCTTGGAAAAAATTGTGATCCCAAAATATGAACTGACATGTGTTTCATTAGGTACCATTTGGCCTGCCAAGACACCATGTTAAAATCTGAAACACGTATTTTTGATTGAAGCTAACATCACACCCAGAGGGCAACCTGATAATTTCTTGATTCTTATGTACCTACTACAAAGTGTTTCCAGAAAGCAGGAAGAGGCAGATGGCAGGTACGTGAATGAAAATGCTGCCCTGCTCCACCAGGAACTGCCATTAACAGTTGAAGCCACAGTGCAAAACAAGTGAATGTGAATAAGTGACAGTGATAAACAGAACGTCCACATGGATATTATGGCAAGTACAAAGATGATTAGCAGAGATTACAAAAATTGAGGTAAAATCATTAAATTTGTACATAAAAACCTTGGTGTAGTCTAAATATGTTTCTTTTAATAAAATTCAGGCAAAACCTATGCAATGTTTCCTTTTTGTCTTCCTAAAATGCTGTCATGCTATGGTTGGTAAAAGATACATCGTTTACATACATTTTTTAAAATCTAGTCTCCTTCATAAATGTTTGCACTCAGTTCTGTAAGAGTTAATTCTATGATTTATCCAACAATTATACATGAAGTTAAAAGGGTTACTAAAAGTTTGTTTTATAAAGGTATATGAAGTTTTACAACCATCTAATTGAAGTTATATTCTGAATTTATAGATTTATTTTAAATTTATGTTTAGTATTTGGTCTCTGTCTAGACAAAATCCCACGATTATTATTAAATTTACTATTTGTTAACTGAGGAAAAGAAGGTACCATATTTTTGAGATTTTAATATCATAATTATACCTACTAGTGTTTTTGTTTGTTTGTTTGTTTGTTTGAGACAGAGTCTTGCTATGTGGCCCTCAGAAGAGTGTGTGGCATCACAGCTTGCAGCAACCTCAAACTCTTCGGCTTAAGCAATTCTGCCTCACTCAGCCTCCCAAGTAGCTGGACTATGGGGGCCTGCCACAACGCCCTGATATTTTTTGGCTGTAGTTGTCATTGTTTGGCAGTTCCAGGCTGAATTTGAACCCACCAGTTCTTGTGTATGTGGCTGGTCCCCTAGCCGATGAGCTATAGGCACCGAGACAATATACCTGCTAATTCTAAACCAAGCTATAATTGATGTGAAAAAGATACAAGAAGATACTATCTCTTAGCAAAATATACATTTAACCAGAAAGTAAAATTATGCATGAAGAAGTGCATGGGAAGATAAGTGAATTTAAGTACTTCAGTGTGGGAAGGGGGCAAATCTATTAGATATAATGTTTAAAGAGGAAAGAATGATATACATTTTCACATCTTAAAAAATAAATATATCTTTTTTCTGAAATACTCCAGAATGAACATTTTTAAAGAATGAAATTGCAAAAACCATCCCTTTGAAGTCATTTTAAGAAATGACTTCATGGTGGCTCACAATTAAAATCTAGCACTTTGGAATGCCAAGGTGGGAATATTACTTGAGCCTAGGAGTTCAAGACCAGCCTGAGCAACATAGCAAGACCCCATCTCTACAAGAAATAAAAAATTAGCCAGGTGTAGTGACACATTCATTTCGTCCCAGCTACTCAGGAAGCTGAGCCAGGAGAATCACTTAAGCTCCAGAGTTTGCAGTTGTAGTGAGCTATGATGACAACCCTGAATTCATGCCCATGCCCAGGCAACAGAGCGAGACCCTGTCTCCAAAAGAAAAAATAAAGACAACAATGATTATTTATAACTGAACTTTCCCTAGCTAGCCATCTAATTTAAAACTACAATCTCCACATAAGACACCCCTGTCTCCACACACACCCCTTAGCCCTCCTTCTTGCATATTTTCTCCATAGCGCTCGATCACATCTTAACAGACTAGAAGCTCTGCTTCTCTATTTGCTTTGTTCTGGTTTTTGGATTACCCATCACTAGACTATGAGCTCCCGTTGTGTGTCATACAAATGTGCCTGGCTTTTGTCCCTGGTTCCTATCAAAGTCCTAGGCATTTCTTTAGTGATAGGAGTGTCTTCATTACTCGTGAGCATGTTGGATCACACTAGATTGTATACTGACAAGAGGTCGCAGGAAGATAAACCTTGTCATCAGATAGTTGGAGCTTTGGGCCAGTCCAACCTCTGGGGAAGGGGAGGGATTCAACTGGATAATAATTTAATCAATTATATTTAAACTCCAATAAAAATCCTGGTAGATGAAGATATAGATGTGCCAGGAAGATGACACATTCTCTACAAATGGGTCATACAAGTTCTTGTAATGTATAACACTATCAAGCAGATCCTCTCTACTCTATAACAAACTTACAAGTACAAAAATAGAGTGATGCCTTGGTATGAAAAGGTTTTCTTTGAGTTGTTAAACTAAGTTAGTTACCAATGTTGACCTTTGCTAAAGATTCACTCTCTTCCCCTCTTATTTACTAACTTTCATCATATTGTTATTATTTGTGGGATTTTCTTTATTCCTTCAAAGTTATAAAGTCTAAGAGACAGGCACTGTATCTATTGTATTACTCAAACCACATCACCTATGGCAGTGCATAATGCAGATTAGATATTCAATGTAAATGTATTTAAACAAACTAGTAAATATTGTCCATAGTTCATGTCTCACTTACCTTTGTGCAGGGATTCAGTGTGGAAAATGTGCAATAACAGAATGAGCCCTCTGACTCCAAATTAATTCCCCTACATATGGCTAAACTTAACTGAGCTTGCTTTGTAATTGTCAGTATTTAGAAGCGTCCTTTTCTAACAAATATTCAGAGAGCTGGTTAATTGTAAACTTTATGACTAAGCAACTATGTTGACATTAATCATTCTGGTACGGACTACAGATAGCGCACAGGCTAAACCAATTCTTCAATAACTTGTAATAAGTAAAGTGCCAGAAATGTATGAAAGATAGATGTAGGCCACATTTCTGAGATCCTAATAAGTTGTTATACATGTTTCTCTAAGTCCAAAGGAAAAAAAAAACAGTGGTAGAAAACCTGAAGAAGTTGTATAACATAATTTGGCAAAAGGCTAAATTAATATTCAAGTACTTTTTGATTGTCCACTCAATTAACAGCGTCAGGTTTTGTAGAATGTAATCTACATTACATATAGAATGAAAATGCCATCCAAACAGCATTTTGATTAATGAGAAGGTCAAAGAAGCACAATCCTCAGTCTTTAATATTCCAAATAGGAGGCATTGGGGAATTTGACACATTGGACTTCAGAAGCTCCCTGTTCATGACAACATTATCAATGAGGGAAGAAAATGGGAATACAGTAATATATTATTCTGGCAGATTGTAACTACAGTGGAAAAGGGAACATTTTCTATTTTACTTTATTATGGATATTTTAAAAATGTTGTTCAGAATAGGCAGAGAGCCTATAAAATATAGTTCATTGAAATTAAATTTTTGTTAGTCTGTGAGACAAAAATACATTCATATGCATAAAGAGGATTTTAAAACTTTTTTGTTGATACAATTTTGACTTTTCAAAGTGTTACAAAATTGGTGTAGAGATTTTCTGTACACCCTTCGTCCAGTTTCTTCTTATTGAGTATTTTGCATAATGATAGAATATTTATTGTAACTAAGGAATTAACATCAGTATAATGCTATTAATTAAAGGACAGCTATTTGGACTTCATCCATTTCTCCATTAATCTTGTTCTCCCAGGATCCAGGATACTGCATTGCATGGTGCTGTCTGGGCCCTCAGATGGCTCCAGTCTATTGTATAACTGCCTTGATTTGTCTTTCGTTACCTTGATTCTTTTGAAAGTACTGGTGAGATATTGTATAGACCATCCCTCAATTTGTGTTTAACCTTCTTTTCCTCCTGGGAGATTGAGACTATACATCAGGAAGAATACCGGAGAGGCGACATGCCATATTCAATGTTTCATTCTAGTAGTACAGTGGTGTCAATATTCATGGCTCATAATATTAACCATGACCACTTGGCTAAAGTGGCATCCTTCAGGATTCTGCAATTATAAAGTTACTATTTCTTTTTGTAATTACTAACTGTTTTGAGATACTACACATATATTCAAGTATCCTGCTTCTGCTTAAATTTTCACACACTAATGTAGCATCTATAGAAGGTATTGTAATGGCAATTTTTCTGTGTCTTTCATTCTGTGTATATTAGAATCCATCTTTAAAAAAATTCATTAAATATGTAAAGTTCGATTTTGAATCCAATCTGGTTTATTGTACTTCAAACAATGAGCACTGCAATTAATTAAGGTATGTGCCTAAACTATCAACACAGTTTTGCTATCTTCATGTTAGCTTGTGTATGCCAGCAGCAAAGAAGCCTGGAGAGTGAGTGGCTATGAAATTACAAAAGGCATTTTCTACAGTGTGTTTATTGAATATTTTTCCTTGCAAGAAGTGGTCCAAAGGCTGGAAGAAATGGTAGTCGGTTGGTGCAAGGTCTGGTGAATCTGGTGGATGAAAGAGCTGTCCAAGCCCAGCTTCTGTAGTTTGAGCACAATTGTTTGTATGACTTGTGTTTGATCATTATCTTGCAAGAGGATTGGCCTGTTTCTATTCACCAGTCTCAGCTGCCTAATCACAAGTATTCTCAACAAGTCATCTAATGGTTGCCATAGACATCCATTATAATCTATTGACCAGGTTTCATGAAACTGTAGAGGATAATACCAGCCCTGGACCACCAATAGACATTATGAGCTTTGGAGGGATGAATATTCTGTCTTGGACTGGGTTTTGGCACTTTATCCAGCCATTATGCTGAATGCTTGTGATTGTCAAAAAAAAAAAAAAAAATCCATTTTTTTTTTTTAGCTCAGTGGACGGGGCACCAGCCACATACACGGAGCCTGGAGTGTTGGGCCAACTAAAACAACAGTGACAACTACAACAATAAAAATAACTCCATTTTTTATCACATTACAATACAGTGTAGAAGGTTTGCCTTTATGTTATGACAGCAATGAAAGACAAGGTTCAAGACAATTTTTCTCCAAATATCAGTGTAATTCATGTAGAATGTATCTATTCAGCTTCTTCACCCTGCCTATTTGTTTCAAGTGGTCCGATATTGTTGTAGTAGTGACATCAGTCCTTGCTGCTCATTCATTCATAGGTTGAGATGGATTCACTTCTACTACAGGTTTCAACTCGCCATTATTCACCTTTGCGTCAGGTTGCCCACCTGGCTCATTTTCCAGATTAAAATCACCAGAATGGAACTTCTCAAACCATCCATTTACCATGCATTCATTGGCCACATCCTTCTCAAACATTTTCTTGGTGTCTCGGGCTGCCTGCACTGCATTGGTTCTGGGGTGGGATTTGTATTTGAAAAGTAACACGAATTTTTGATTTATCCATGGTTTCAAAAAATGTGCTCTAAAAAAATTTGAAAGATAATCACAAGGCAAAATGTGTGTTTCAAAGACTGAGGATGTAGCTTCACAATAATAACAAAAGTGTCAAAGTGAAATGTCGGAGATACACATATCAACTGTCCAAACTAGTACTTAAGGAAATTGGACATTTCATACTTAATTACCTAATATTTTTCTGTCCACATTTATTTATTAATTCAGAATTTATTTAAATTGCTATGGATTAAAGGATATTTATATTATTTCTTGGATCATGATACAATACTAGAAGCACATATATTGTTGTTTAATTTGTTTCCACCATGGCCAGGCAGAGCTCTTTCATGTTGGCGACTGTGTTCATTCATTTTTTTTTTCTTTCAGCACTTTCTGACTATCTGTCCCCACAAAATGCCCCAGGCTTCATGTTCATTTTGCATGATCCCTGCTCTGGCTCTGGAGCCCTTCTGCAATAAGGTACATAGAAACCAAGATCTGAGACAATGATGCTCATCACTACTACTGCCCTGTTACCGGGTCTTACCCCTTTTGGTGGATAGAGCCAGGACATATATGTACAAATACTAACTTATACTTGCCTGTGTGTGCTCACACACACACACACACACAGAGAGAGAGAGAGAGACACATACACACACCAATATTTATTTCTCTATATATACATGTATTTTTGAAAAACGTCCATGAGTCTTTACTGCCACACAACTACCTACAGTTCAGCACACCAATGTTCTTTATGGGCTTCACCCTGTTCTTTATTTTAATGATAATTGCTTCTTCCTATAGCGTGACGCTAATTTCATCTATATTTCATTTATTTATTTCCTATGACACAAATAAAGTGGTTTGTCATTCTTAAATCATACTCCTGTTGGCAGTAAATTTACCAACTAGAGTACAATGGCTTTGTGCAGGTTTTTCTCTCTCACGTTACAGTGTCCAGTCAGAATAGTGTTTTGCCAGGTTACACAGGTCAGGTTATTTCTTTCATATTTTCTTCAGTTAAGTTTTGTGATTCATTGCAATATAGTTCGATTCATTTGTCACAACCCCCAATCCATATCTCCCCTAAAATTAACATAAACATTTGTTTTTCTGTGCTTTATTATTTTTTCAGTTTTGACAGATCCCTAGAGTTGTGTAGAGATGAGAACAGTTTTGTACAGAACAGTGGGTTCACCCCCAAATCTCTATGCTGCTTTTCAGTTGACAACTCTTTACCCTTAACCCCCAATCCTTGGCAATCCTTTCCCAAGATTTTATTTTCTCAGGGTGTCATATAACTGGAATCATACATTAATCTTCAGATATTCTTTCACTTAGAAAAATGCATCTAAGACCCAGCCATTTTTTTGCATGTGTCGGTAATTTGTTCCTCCGAGTTGTGCCATTGTGAGGATGCGCCACACTTCCTTTTACTAGTTGTGGACATTTGGGTTGTTCTTGGTTTGGGAAATTATGAATAAAACTGCTATTAAGTTTAGACATATTCAAATGTATAATTTCTTTATTGATTTGTGCAGTGATGGCAAAATTACAGTTCAAAATTATAAAATGAAAAACAGAAGTATTAATGAATGCCTTTGGTTTATTTTATTAAAACACAATGCTGAACTAACTTCGGAGTTACTCTGACCAAAGTTTAAGGCCCAACTTTCTCCAACATCTCAAATGTTTTATGGTATCATAATTGAAGAATCAACTAAGGTTTGAAACTAGGAATTAGATAATATTGTCAGGAATATGAGTTTGTTATAAAAGACTATTGAAATTAGTATTTATAATATTTTTATTATCTATAAATTAATAACTAGTTTTAATTACATGGCTACTGTATGAAAGTCTAAATTCTTTATAAAAGTCTGAACTTACATTGAAATAACTTCAGATTCCTTATATGACTTTGAATTAAATATCTCAAATAGTTAAATTACTTTATAAAACCTATTCTATTCCAATTACTCCAAACTATTTTGAGAACAGAAAAGATAAGCTTTGTCTTCAAAAACTTAGCTACTGTATCTTTTTCCTTCTAACACTACATTTCAACAAATTCAAAGGATTTCTAAAACTCTGGCTACTGTTTTACAATGGAGTTATTTAATAATTTTAAAAATTATATTGATTGAATGGTTACAAGACCAAAATCGTAAAAGATAATTTTAATAAACCTTCCTTTGTCTAGACATGCCCCTACTTTTCTTTTCATAAATGAAATTATTTAATCAGCACCATTTTAATAAGTAAAACAAATGCTTTTGTTAGCAGCTAGCTTTTCTCTACTTCAATTAAATTTCATCATGACTTTTGTCCATAAGGACATACATGGAAAAGATAAACCAATTGCATAATTTTCCACCACCATTGTAGATTTCATATTGCTGACATCAACTGTTTTATGAATGGGAAAAAAATTACTAAGCTGTGTACAGGTCTTTTGCATGTTCACTTTGAAATGTGTTTGAATTTACTAGAAGTTTTGTTTTCAGTTAATAAAATTTATAAATCATTAATCACAGTTTGTCAATTTGGTTAGATATAAACAAATTATGCAATTCTCAAGTTTTATCAAATGACTCATAGATAATTTCACTTTGCTATAAGATGAAATAATAATATATACACCACAGAATATTATGCAGCCTTAAAAAAAGATGGAGACTTTACCTCTTTCATGTTTACATGGATGGAGCTGGAACATATTCTTCTTAGCAAAGTATCTCAAGAATGGAAGAAAAAGTATCCAAAGTACTCAGCACCACTATGAAACCACTTCATAGCTTTCATATAAAAGTCATAACCCAACTACAGCGCAAGAAGAAAGGGAATGAGGAGAGGCAGGGGTGGGGAGGTGGGAGGATCTGTGGAGGGAGAGTAACACATCTACAGTGCATTTTACATGTACCCCAAGAAAATGTGGTGAAGGCTATGTTAACCAGTTTGATGAAAATATTTCAAATGGTGTATAAAACCAGCACATTGTACCCCATGATTGCATTAATGTACATAGCTATGATTTAATAAAAAAAAATAATAATAATACATTATCTAGTGGAGATTTAGTGAACATTGAAGAATATCTAATTTATGTGATTTTCAAAAGTAGGTATTTTTTAAAAAATTCATTATTATCAAATTGTCTTTGAGTGTTGTGGGTAATATTAAGGAAATTTTGTAAGTGCCCAAAGATTTCTAACAGTCAAATAAGCACCTAGCTATAAATTTCAATATATTAAATAAAACTTAGCCAAGGACGTTTTCACTAAGGAAAATGTGTTTTATTTTACCTAAAATTAAATAATATACAAACTCCCTAAATTCTGAAAATTACAGTATGTTTTATGGTTACTTTTGTAAAAAACTGACACCAGATAGTAAATACTATGAAAAGTAATTGGCTATAGACAGGAAAGAATAATAAAATTTATTCTAAAATACTATTAATTTATTATGAGCTGTTATAATGAAAAATTCGCTTTAATTCTCAGCTGTTATCTTTCATCATTAGCTTTCTTTTCCTTTAAAATAAATTTGTCAATATTTAAACCAAACATGCTAATATTATTGGTATTTGTAAGGTTTTACCATCACCAGTAATCTCTTACCAACATTTATTATTACCCAAGAGGAATTCTAGAAATTACTGTCAGCAATTACACACTGATAGAACCTGGGTGATGTGCTTATTTTTATTGGCTGCCCAATGTAAAGAACAAAGATAACGATATGAACTCTTCCTACTTCGAGGCTAACAATATTTTGTAGTGTTCATATTACTGCTTTCCCTACCCAATAATTGAGAAAAATAAAGATAGGAGACAATTTCTACTACTTAAAAAATGATACAGTCATGTTACATTAAATCACCCAAAATATTGTAATATAAGCAAATGTAGACTGGTTTCCAAATATTTTATTTTTAAATGGTTTATGTTGAGAATAATACTGTAAAGAAAAAATTATAACATTACCTCTCTGGCTTTATTTTATGTAGCCTCAGTTTTCCTTTTTTTCCTATTCTTTTTGGTTTCTTTAATTGTGATATTTGACAGCCTCTGTTATCCCAATTGCTTTCATATGAATAATACTAAATCACAGTTGTCACATTGTTGTTGTAATTATGAACTTTACATGATGGGTCCTTGTCACCAGCTTCTTGGATCTCCTATTCTTAGCCCTAATGATTTCTAAACTCAAGTGTTCTTCCCATCACCTTAAAAACTTTGGCTGAATTTTTGATAGCAGGCTGATAGAAGCTCAGAGTTATGTGGTTTTTTTTATCTAATGTTATTTTTTTTGGAACTCTATTATTTTGTATTCAGAAATTATCTTTCCTTAATTTTTTTTAATTTTCCAATATTTTATTAAGTAATTTTTGAAACATACAGTACCGTTCAAAGAATTATATAGTGATTGCTCATACATCCACTGCATACATTCCATAACTTTTTTCTTCTTCTTCAAATGTAGGGAATTTGTTCATAGAGAGGCCACAAATTTTGTACCCCTCATCGCAATGACCTTTTCTTATTTCTAAGCCTAAAAATCTAACCATATGCCTCTCAAGCCTCCATATCTTATTCTACATCCTTATAATCTAATCCTAAAAATCTAATTTTACATCCTTATAGCAAGTAAGAAACACATACAATGTGCCATATAATACATTATGGACTGCAGATGATAGCTTTAAGTTCTTTTTTGTTTTTCTTAAATTTCACTGAATGAGCATATTAACCCTGTAATATGCTTTTCAAAATTAGCAATTATATGTTCCTATAATGGAACTTTTTATTCTATGATTAGTGATGTTTCTACAAAAGAACAGAATGAAACATTTAATCTTAACAGTAACAACAATAACTAAAAGCTTTACTCCTTAATTTAAGGAATTATTGACTTTTATTTCTAATTTTGAAATCACTGCCATTTGACTTTCGATCTTGACTCTATTATATTGTGATGAATTCTAGTAATACTGCTTTTACTGTAATTTACATTGCCAATACACTAAAATCTGTGGAGGCTGTGGTGGGCAGATTGCTTGAGGCCAGTAGTTTGAAACCAGCCTGAGCAATATAGCAAAACCCCATACACACACACACACACACACACATACACACACACATACACACACACATACATACACACACAGCCACCACTGGAAACATGAGCTTGTAATTCCAGCTGCTCATGAGGCTGAGACAGGAGGACCCTTTGAGCCCTGGAGGTTGAGACTGCTGGAAGCTATGATGATGCAACTGCATTCCAGCCAGGGCAATAGAGGAAGACCCTCTCTCACGACCCTACCCACAATTGGTCTATAAGCACATGAAAAAATGTTCACCATCACTAGACATTGGGAAAACACACATCAAACCCACACTTCTCACCCAGTAGGATGGTTATTATTTAAAAATGGAAATTAACAAGTGTTGACGGTGAAGGTATGAAAGAAGTTGTAACCCTTTGACTTTGCTGGCAGGAATGTAAAGTGATGCAGCCACTGTGGAAAAGTTTGGCATTTGCTCAAAGTTCAACACAGAGTTGCTTACATCAAACTAGTTAACATAGCCTGTGAGTTAATTTACACAGTTATGATTTAATAAAAAAAACTAAAAAAACCCCACAGAGTTGCCATATAATACAGCAATTTCAAAAACAGGTATATGGTCAAAAGAATTGCCAGCAGGGATTCAAACAAACAGATACATGCTACATCATAGATTGACCCTAAAAACATGCTAAGTAATATAAACAAGACTCAAAATGACAAAATTTTAAAAGAATTTTATTTTTATGAGGCAGCTAGTATAGGCAACTTCCAGCACATTATATCCCTTGATTGCACTAATGTACGCAGCTATGATTTAATAAAAAAAAAAAAAAAGAAAGAAAGAAAAGAAATGAAACAGGCTTTTAAGGCTCGAAAGAAAGGAAAATAGAAGACTGGGGCAAATTGTCGTTTCATCATTTTGTTGTGAGGCAAATATTATATATCTGGGGAAAAGATTTTTTTTAAAGCAAAAAAGAAATAAAGTAAAACAAGGGCTGAGGGCAGGAGAGAATGAGGAATTACTATAATGAATACAGAGTTTCTGTTAGAATAATGAGATTGTTCTGGAAATGGATAGTGGCAGAAGTTGTACAACAAAGTACTTACTGACACTAACATGTACACTTAAAAATCGTTAGAGGTAAATTTTATATTATGTATATTTTACTACTACAAAATGTAATATGCATACCTAAAAGAAAGTTGAGTCAAAGACATGAGTAGGCAGTTCACATTAGAAAATACACAAATGAACAATAGAATTTATTAAAAGTATTCTATCTCAGTCGTAAGAGATAGTCAAATTTAAAAAACAGTTTGATTTCATGGTCTGATTCATATCAGAAGGGCTTTAATGAAAGAGACTGATCAGAGCAAGGACTGGTGGGGATGAGGAGCAACAGGCACTACGATCCGGTGCTGGTGAAATGCGGACTTGGAAAGCTGTATGTTAGCATCAAATCAAGGTGAACATAGGCATTACTCAGTAACTTCATTTCTAGGCATGAACCAAGAAGAAATATGTATGGATACGTGCAATAATGTTCACAGCAGGAGTATGTTTCTTGACTCCATTCAAGAAATTAGCGGAATGTCCATCCAAGTAGATTAGATCAACATATTTTGCTATAATTTCATGCAGTGGAAAAATGATGAAAGGGCACTTACAGTAAACATCCTGAATGTACTTCACAGACATAATGTTGAACAAAAGAAACGACGCTCAAAAGACTGCATGCTAGCTGATTTAATTTACAACATTTTCAAAAATAGCTAAAGTAACCTGTGATGTCAGATGTCAAAATGGCAGTTAATTGAGGATGGGTATTAACAGGAAAAAGACAATGAGGATATGAGATAATGATCCCTGTTTGATATAGATTAAGTTCACCCAGATATTTACATTTTGAAATGCACTTAAGTGTCTGATGCATGTTGGTAATATATATACACGCAAGCCAAACTTCATCAAGATGATTTGTGTTTTGTAAATAGTGCTTGGTTGTTTTCACCAGAGGACCAAGACCCCAACATTTTCTACAAAGCATTTAAATTTTCAGGGGAGGAGTGGGATGAAATTCTACGCCATATTCCTGTCAGAAATCCAGTGCTTATTTCTTACATAAACAATGAATTCTTGCTATGTTTAGATAACTTTATTGAGGTGAAAACTTTCTAACATCAGTTAAAACCATGTTTAATCCTCATCTCTGAAATCTTTAAAGATGACATTTCAACCGTCTTTAATCCTAATCTCTAAAATCTTTTACTTAATTTCCTCATTCTTAACATTGCTTCATATTAGACACATGAATTAAAATGAACTCATTTCACCACTTGCCTCGTTGAATTCTACCTTTTTGCACCTTCTATTCAATGTCCTAGTATTCCAACCTAGCATCCATTACTATTCTTAATAATAAAATTTTTTTTTCAATTTGTTAGATTTTGGTAGTAATAATGGAAGGAAACTTGTCAGTAAAAAACCAATACGAGATAAAATAATTAATTCTCAATTTAACTACCACTAACCAGGACTATCCTAACTACCAGGATAGGTTTGGATTATATATTTGCTGATAAAATTGAAGGAGACATAGTCTCAAAAGGGATTATTAATACAGTCATCAGATTCTTAGCTATGTAATAAAAGACATCAGATTTTTTTTTCCATATTGACGTTCTCATCAAAAACATTCAAATATTCCTTTTAATTCCCAGGGGTTTAAATAGCAATTTTTAAACTTCTCGATTAAGTTTGAGAAGAATTTATCAGGGAGACATCTGGGGTGAGTTTTCATGGGTTAAAGTAATGAAATTTTTTAAATCTATTTTTTTCTCTTAGATTTACCAAATATGGACTTTTATGGCTGATAGTTGTTTTCACAGTATGCAAAATAAGGAGGATATTTCTGTCTTCTCCCATTCTGTCAGCTCGCAAATTTTCACTATCTGTTTTGAGAATCAAATTGAAAGGGGGAGGAAGTTTCCACACCTAAATCTCTTCAATCGTTTCCTCTAAAACAGTGCTTCTAGTTGCTAGTAATATACTTGGGTTATTGGTACACATTTCTAAATTCGAGAATTTGCCTTATACAAAGAAATAAATACATGCAAGATGTACTATGAAAGCTTTGAGAACAAGAATAAGAGTAGTAAACAGCAGTAATAAAACAATAAGATTAACAGCATTGAGAGCATGAGTTGGAATACATTTTGAAAGAAAAGGAAGAAACTAAAAATTTTCACTTGGCAAGATTTTTGCTTATATCTGTGGTAGTGAATAGTGCTTTATAATAGGTCTCTTCAATCAACTCAGAAATTTAAGGCGACTCTGCAAAGTAATTTCCTAAGATCGTGACAATTAATGAAGGAAACAATGCTTTATACCTGTAAGAAAATAGAGTAGTTATTATAATTCTTTACAATAAATTTTCTATTCCCTTAATATACACTATTAGTCCTAGATATGATATCAGACTATTTGGAGCTAATATTTTTTCACTCTTTAAAAAAGTCTGTCTGTGATCATTTTAGTGTTTCTTTCTTTGCTTTCTTATTGTTTATATTTCCAGGGCAGAATCTCCCACTGTTATCTGAGTGTTATTTCAGAACTAAATGTTAAATGTCATGGTACTATTTACATTTTTGCTATATTTCTAAGAAAGGAATTATGAAAGTGTTTATAGTCTGTAAATAAATTACAAATCATGGACAGGCAATGGATGAATTTTGGGCTTTGAGCCCCATTTTAGTGTTTAGAATGTATTACCCAGAATTCTGTCATTTAAGTGAATACTGGCACTACTTTTACCTGTGAGGTAGAATGCTCACCAAATGGAGCCAATTCTTCTGGGGTAACAAAAATATAACTGAAAAGATAGATCAGCCAAGTACAGTTACAAATACCAGCAGTTTCCACCGTCTGCAATAAGCACTGAATTGCTTTTTTATGCTTTATCCTCTTTCTTACAATGTGGACAATGATGAGAAGGAGCTTAGTGTTTTAAAATCCTACCAACATAAAATTTATAGGTGAGTTTTTACAAAATAAGATTTAACAGTAAAGTTTACTACACAGCAAGATTCACTATCTATCCTGATTCATCATCAAAAGAGAAACACTGAACTCTTTTCAAATGGTATTATTTCCGTTTTAATTATTCAATTAGTTTTAATTCTCATTTTATGTTTTCTGTTAAGAAAAAGAACAAGCCTTGAGGCATAAAGGATATGGTTGTGATTAAAAATAAAACCTAACATATAATTTAAAATACAATTTTTCAACGCTATGAGCATACCCAAAAAATATTATTCCCCTGACGTGTACTGTCAAAATGTAAACATCAGAATCTAGGTTTTTCTGAAATCTATTTAGAATTTTATTTCAGACACCAAATTCACTATTTGTTGTCTTTGGAATTCAACTAATAACTCTTATTTTTTCTCTTCCACACAAAGAAGTATTTGGAGACTTTTTTATTAAAAAATTAAAAAGATAATTTAATGATACTGAATCATTTACATATCCATAGCTATCATCCTCATAAAAAGACAATAGTTAATTTTAACCTTTTGCTTTTATTGCAAATATATCTTCTGATCAATACTTTATATTCAAAAATATATCTGGATACAGCTGATTTTTGTCTGCTATAATAATTTTTATCTACTAATAATTAGGCAGATTGTTTAAGATTCTTCATTGTTCAAAAAAGAATTTGCTTGTAAAAGTCACTACTGGTGATTAACTTGATGTGTCACCTATAATATATCCTGTTATTACTTCAAACTCTCCCTAAAATACTCTAGTAAGAAAGAATGATGTAAAAGCTAGGACATAAATTAAAGGATATAATAGTACCAAAAGAGTTTGTTTTTTTACATATCAATGCCAACAAATTTGATGAAGTAAATGAAAGAACCTTTGTCCTCCTGAAAATTATTTATGCTAAGCAGAAAAATTATACCTCACAATGTTCACTGCAAACCTTACTGCCGTTTTGTGCATCAAAGTTGTATCTATCCCATTAGAAACTCTCATCACATGTTTCTTTAATAGCTAAATTTTTTAGAAAACAAATGAGTAGAAGAATAGGACTTGGACTGGTATTGACACACTTTTGAATTTTGAATGGTGACATTGTCACTAAGAAAAATTACCACAGGGAATAGAAAGACAGAGAAACCTGGTAGTTGGGCATTATGGAAAGAGCACTTAAAATATGTATTTAGTATACCTAAAATAAATAACATATTTTAAAACACTAGCTTAATGCTCACTATCACCACTGTTATTAACAAAGTGCTAGAAGTCCTAACAATTGCAATTAGGCAAAAGGAGGAGACCAAAGATATTCAAATGGGGACAGAGAAGGTCAAACTCTCACTTTTTGAAAATGACATGATCTAATACCTGAAAAACTCCAAGTACTCAACTACAAAGCTTTTAGAACTGATCAAGGACTATAGCAGTGTCTTGGGATACAAAATAATGCCCACAAATCAGTAGCCTTCATATATGCCAATAACAGTTAACCTGAGAATAAAATCAAATTCAATAGCCTTTCCAGTAGCACCAAAAAGATGAAATACCTGGAAATCTAACAAAGGATGTGAAGGATCTCTATAAAGAGAACTATGAAACCCTGAGAAAAGAAATAGTAGAATACATTAACAAATGGAAGACTATAGCATGTTCATGACTGGGAAAATTTAACATCTTCAAAATGTCCACAGTACCCAAAGTAATCTACAAATTTAATGCAATCCCCATGAAAGCACCAATGTCATACTTCGAAGAACTTGAGAAAACAGTACTTTGTTTAATATGGACCCAGGAAAAACCCTGTATAGATTATACAGTTCTTGGAAATAAAAACAAATCTGGAGGCGTCGCATTGCCAAACCTCAAGTTATACTACAAGTCAGTAGTGATCAAAATAGGAAGGTACTGGCATAAAAATAGATATATAGATTTATGGAATAGAATAGAAAATCTAGAGATGAACCCAGCCACATATTGCCATTTGGACTTTGATAAACTAAACAAAAGCCAGCACTGGGGAAAAATATCCCTATTTAATAAACGGTGCTGGGAGAACTGTTTAGCTACATGTAGAAAACTGAAACTGGATCTGTATCTCTCACCATTGACAAAAATAGACTCTTGCTGGATAAAAGACTTAAATTTAAGACATGAAACATCAAAAAGAAGAAAGTATGGGGAGAATGCTTGACAACAATGGGGTAGATAAGGGTAAAGAGCTTGAAGATAGAAAAGAAAAAGATGAAGAGGAAAAAAGACAACAAAAAGAAAAAGAAAAAAAAGAAGGGAGTGGAAGGAAAGAATTGAATAAAGGAGAGAAAAAGGACAATAGGAGAAATGGTGATGTTTGGGAGAGTGCTTTAACCACACCCACAGTTCTAGGACTTTGGGGGCCAGGGTGCATGTATACCTCAAAGTCAGGAGCTCCTCTCCATTCTAGACATAAGTAAGCCCCTACCTCTGCCAAATATAGAAAGAAATCAGCAGTGTGTCATGGTGGGTACCTACCAATACCTTACTCCCAAAGACCAAAGCTGCAAGGACTCCCTCTAACATGAGCTCGTGGCCTCCTTGGGCCAGATCCATGCCAAGACCCCTCAGCCATGCCAATGCAATGACCCCTCTGCCCTCAGAGAAGTGAAAAAAAAAGTAAAAAGCACAACAAAAATAGATAATGAATACTAAAAATACAATTATGTAAGAATGATAAAGAAGAACAAAAAAGGTATATCTTTGCTGTTTTGTGAGACATTCATGTGGGGAAGGTGACACGAGAAAAGTAGAAATATCTCTACCAAAGGAGAGATAGAAGTGAAGAATAAAAAAGAAGGAAAGACTAAAAGGGGCTGAAAAACCATAACAAAAATGAAGGAGCCCTTGCTATTTAAAAAATTAAAAATGAAAAAAAACAAAAATACAACCAAACCAAAAAAAAAAAAAAAAACAACAACAACTAAGCAAAAACAACAGAGAAAAAAGAAAATAAAAATTAAGAAAAAAATTGGAAAAAAGAGCAAAAAATGTAAAACCATGTATGTGTGTATGCATATATATATATATGTATAATATATATATATAACATAAATTGCCTATACACCAAGTATCCTGTGGTGTTAGGAGACAGAGAACACAGGCTGGATTTACTTTCTATGATGGCAGTGAGAACCCACTCTCCAGTTTCAAAGGAGACCATATATTGTCTTCCTGACTTCTTTGCCCTCAATTTGGGCCTATTCATTTCATCAGCATTCAGTCTCCTTGGGACTAGGATCCCAACGCTCTCACCAGACTTCCTAGGAGTCCTGTCGGTGCCTTCTGACAAGCTCTCACAGAGGGTGTAGGGGGGCTCAGCTCAACTCAAGAATGGTCAATCAAGCTCAACAAGCCCATGAGAGCTGATCATGCACTAGGACCCCTCAGATTGTTCCTCCCTATGCATGACCTTCCCACAATGGTAGTATCCTGCCAGGAGCCAAATTGACGGAGAACCACCCTGCTTCATGTTCACCTACGCCACTGGAAGCTGTTTAAGTGTACTTGCTGCTCCAGCAAACAGCCCAGTCCAAAATCAAATCCTGTAGGACAACCCTTACCTGTCCCCAGTTCTCTGGGAGAGCCTGCCATCCGGCTGGCCTCTACTCATACCCAGCACCTGCCTCTGTGTCAGTTTTCCTCAGCTCCAGACCTCCTCCTCGGCTCCTGAAGTCCCCCACTGCTTCACTGTGCCCCTGGAGTGATAGTTCTGGGTAGATTCCCCCAGCCAAAGGTGGCTGACATCCATTTGGCCCTGTCTTACCGCCAGTAGTTGATAAGATGTCTCTGACATCTTGTTCTGCCCTCCTTGCTGCTCTTTTTAATGAGCATATGTCTCAGAATAAATATCAGATGTGAAATGCAAATCACCTGTTCTCTCTGCCAGTTATCAGTTCTAGTACCTCTCATAATGTTAGTGCTTCTGTATATTATAATAGTGATTGATCAAGACTTTAGAATATCAAATCTTTTCAATACCAACTGAAAGATAATATACTTTAGGAAAATTAATCTACTTCTGTGTACCTTAACTTCCTTATCTCTAAAATAAGGATAAATACAATGGTACCTATTATACTAAGTTCTGATAAATATTAAAAGAATAAATTTATATAAAGTTCCTAGAATAAGTTCTAACACAAAATCACATAGACTTATGTGAATGGTTGAAAAAATTAAAAGGATAACATTAATTAAAAATTTTTTTATTATCATGCTAAATATGAACCAAACCCCATGTATAGCAGGTTCTCAACAGTAAAATTATTGGCATTATGGTCATCATCATAATGATATCATATATTAAGGGAAAGTTATAAGTGTATTTCAAAGTATATCAGTAGATATATGCTCATGTCTACTGAGGTATGCAGAAGATAAATTAAACAGATTGGCCCACATATTTTACATGTATAAAACTAACTACATGAAATATTTAATTTCTCTGGGTTAGAAGTGAACCTAGATAATTCTGTAAAAAAAAGGCAGTATGTTTTAATGGCAGAATGTATACAAAATGATCAAATAATGCTCAATATTTTATTTTATTTTTTATAATATTTAATATAGCTCTTCCTTATACTTTTTGAGGTCATATTACCAGTATAATTTTTCACCTGTTTTTCTTCCTCATGTAGCAAGAAACTCATCAACATTCCTAGCTAACTGCCACCAACAAGTAGCTCTTCATATCCATCTTTAGCAGACTTTTTAAAAATTAAATCATAAACACATAGATCATGTATACATTAATGGATTTATGGGGTACAATGTGCTGATTTCATATAGAATTAGGAATGCTTACATTGGTTACACTGGTTAATATATACCTCATCTGGTTTACTTAGTTATTGTGTTAAGACATTTATACTGTATACTAATATAAATCATGTCTGGAATTTAAGAAACAAATAGTAGAATGCTGTACTAGGAAGCTATGAGATTATCTAGATTTGTGATAATCCAGAAATTCTTTGAGATATAAAAAATCATGCATCATAGACGCAATTTCTAAGCTTGCTCCAATACCATTTTTAATAAGAATGGTATTGACCTTGACCATGGTACAGTCATGCCTGTTTTAGCTTTAAATCAACCTTAAAAGGTGGGTTAATCAATATTTCCACTCTCTGAAGCTCATCATTTCATATTTTACCATATTAGCCCCATGACATTTTCATAATGAGGTTACAGTCATTGTCAGATTAACATAAATTGTTTAATCAATTTTCCTCATATCATTAAAAGCAGCAACTCCATTAATGTCACTGAGACCTAAAACATAAATACAACATTAAAAAAACTGACTTCTTAATCTCACCATAGCAATTCCTTAAATAAAACAGCCCAAATAATTAACATTACCTACTTAGTGTAACATTTTCAGAAACAAATGTAAGACACTTTACATTTTGCTTCAAAAATATAGTCTCAAAAAATAAAGTCTCAAAAATTTGAAAGCAAAAATGTTCAAATGTTTAGAAGTAAAGCATCAGGGGACTGTAGAAATTATGAATTTTATGTAGAGTCCAAAGATTGATACATCATCACTATGCCAGGAAATCTGTATTTCAGCAAAGCTTCTAGAAAAAAAAAATCCTACAGACAAAAATAGAAAACATCAACTGGATCTTAGCTACGTGTGATGCTCTGCTCTGTCAAATTAGTTTGGTTAATGGTTTGTTCATTTATCCTCATGTTAAATGTTTTTCTTCGGGAAATTTTTGGAAGAAGCAGAGAACATGATCGTCAAATAAATGTATGGATGACACAGTGCTTATTTGTCATATCGACCTTTCCTTCTCAGACTCCTGCGGTCATCCATCCAGGAGTAAGGTAGCAGCAATCACAGAGCTGGGAGTGAGAAGGGAGAACTGACAGCAAAGTTAAACCAAGAATCTGGTAATCTGAATTTCTTTCTACCATCTTTGTGCCTGTAGCAATAGAAAGGATTTTATTCTAGGCAATTTGAACAAACAGGAAAAAAACTAAAACTACTAAATTTAGTACTAATGTCTATGCATAAAATTCTTTTAATCTTCTAGGATTTTGGAGTAGTGGCTTGGCCGCCTAAGTGGTGCCTTCTCTTTCTATGTAGTGCAACTTTCAGGCCAGCAGACTCCACAGAGGTGGGCAGTATTTCTATCAGCCATCATATTTACTGCAGTATCTGGTAAATTAAGCTGACACACATCAGCTATCTAGACCCCTAATCTGTCCAAATGTTTATTTCATATCTGTTACCCAACTGAAGAATGACACTTGTGTGAGGGCATAGACGTGAAACTGAAATACCAATCATAAAAAATGAGACATAAATGACAAAAGGGAAAATAGTTGGATCTCTTTACTTCTAGGTATTACAGCCAATTTGCTCGGATATATTTCCAATCCAGAATACTATACAGACATATCTCTCCTCAGAGACATTTCTGGGGTAAAAAGATAAGACATTTTTCTTCTTTCTTTAGAGAGATTTGCTTAACGCCAAAGTAAAAAGGGCAATGTCTCTCCAAAAGGGAGAATGGACGAGTTTACTAGCAGGCTGTGCATAAGATCAGATGCTTCTAATATTGAAGTCCTTCTGCTGAAATGCAACCTGCTATGTAGGCAGGCAATGCCTGGCCCTCAAAATGGCACCTTATGGGAACTGCGGCCCAAAGAACAGGTGGTGTAATTTTACTATCTGTAAGTAAGAAATTGTTTCAATCCATTTGGGTTCATCATCTCATTACTAGACAAATCTATGAAATGATGGCAAGCCAACCTAGTAACTAATGTTTAAAACTGTTTGATCACTTAACATAAATAGTGTACTTAATATTTTATAATTTCAAAAATCAAGCTTATTGAGGCAAATTTACATGCAATAAAATAACCAACTTTAAGTACGCAATTTGACGAGATTTGATGTATGTGCTGAGTTATGTAAACACCACCCCGTCCAGTGTTTCCCTGTACCTCATTGCAGTTCACTGCTTAACGTCATGCCCATTTCTTTGCAAACATTGATCTGTTTCAGTCACTGTACTTCTGTGTTGTAGAATGCCATGGTAATGGATTCAGACGGTTACCTTATGTTGTGTCTAGGTTATTTCACTTGGCTTAACTTATTTAAGCCTTATTCATATTATTGAGTGTATCTGTAATTTGGTCCTGTTATTATTGAATAGCATCCATTGCATTGATTTGTCACAATATATCTTTTTGGTCAGAGTTGATAGGCAATTGGACTGTGTCAAGTTTTTAGCTCTCATAAATAAAATTTCCATGAACAATAGAAGACAAACTATTGCATGGCATATGATTTTAATTTTCTTGAGAAATGGCTAGGGGTGATATTCTTTCATCAAAAAGAAAGTGAATATTTAAATGCAAATGACACTGGCAGACTGACAAAGTAGTTGGGTCATTTTGCACTACCACAAAAATGTGTGAGCACATACTTGCCAATTGACATATTCAAACTTTTATGATTTAACTTTTATTTCCTCAATTTAAAAAATCACATTTAATATAGATTTCATTTGTTCATTTTCTATCAATGTGTCTTATTTTTTGTTTGCTCTCTGTGAGCCCAATTATATACACAGAATATTTCTAGTGTCCTAAAATTTAATGATATTCTGTGTTTTAAGTCCTTTTTCCCTTTTTCCCCTCATTTTGAATAGTTCTTTTATTCTTCACTACTTTAATCTTATCTAATGTATTTTTATTATACATACCTCCTTATTTATCAATATAAATTCTACTTACATCTTTGACATATCTTCCAGTCCCCTCACTATAATGGTCAAGTTTTCCTTTTCTACCTTAAAGAGAGGATATTTGTAATAGTTGCTTTAATGTTCTTGGCTATAAATTTATCATCTCTATCAATTATGGTTCTGTTTTTCCTGATTAATTTTCCTCAATTAATATTCATTCTGTTAAGATTTATATTTAACTGTCTCTTTGTGTCATAAGAAGAAACTTTTATTGAATACCGGATCTTATGAATTTTAACATACAAGGCATTTGATTTTGGTTTATTCTTTAAACCAAAATAGTTTGGGACTTTATTCTGAATTCCAGTGAACTTAAATCAATTCAATGCCACTGAATTTATTAGAGAATGTTAAAAGATGCATGAAATCTAGAGTTAATTTGGCCCAACTACTGAGGAGTGACTTGTGACATCATTATGATCTGTGACTTCTGACATCATTATGATCTGTCCAGTTGGTATGAGATCTTTCCCAGCTTTCTATGAGTTCTGGGCACTGCTCATTCTACTACTTCCTGTATTACTTTTGTTTCCTCCAGCCACAGATAAATTTTTCTCATCCACCTGCCAATCAGCACTCAGTAGGTTTAGTTCTCAAAGGACTTTGTGCATACAGAAAAATTTGAGTTGGCAAGGTCTAAGTGATCTTCAACTTAGTATTGTAGTAAAAAAACTTAAAAAAGGATTGGCTGACTCTACCATATTAAACAAAAATTATGTTTTATTTCATTAACCTTTCTGTAAATAATCAAGAGACGTTCTCTTTTATGATGTCTCTATTTGTAATGTTGTCAGCCTAGGTAGGAAAGTGAGACATGAGCAGAAGAGGCATGAAAGGAGCTGTAAAAATGAATGAGATACTGAGTAAGAAAACACACTGCTAGGTAAAGGTAGTCATTCTGGCTATCACAGAATGTTAGTGTAAGAAAAATGAAACATGACCAGAACAAAAATGAAAACAAACAAT
This sequence comes from Perodicticus potto, assembly GCA_963574655.1. Classification (NCBI taxonomy): domain Eukaryota; kingdom Metazoa; phylum Chordata; class Mammalia; order Primates; family Lorisidae; genus Perodicticus; species Perodicticus potto. The sequence continues at coordinate 44,173 of CAUYRH010051343.1, forward strand.
GGAAACAAAGGAGACACTAAGAGAACATACTGCAACAATAACAAAGATAAGGGTGACCACACTTGTTGTAAGAAACATAACAGAAACAACTCAGGGAACATCATGCATTACAGCCCACAGTGGGTTTGGGACACCACACGCATCCTGGCCTAAGGCAGAAAACGCCCCCTGCCTGTCAGGAAAGAGACAACATCCTCACTGGTCAAGAAAAAAAAATTTTTAAAGAGAAGAATAATAATAAGAACAAAGAGGAGGAGGAGTAAGAGAAGGAAAGAGGAGGACGCTGTTCAAAGAAAGAGAGGCCAGAGGAAAAAAGGATGACGCTGATAACCCAGGGCCACCGTCTGTTCATAAGTGTGTCTGCTCTTACCCCCTTTAAAAAATGAACCTTCACTTTGGTAAACTTTACTCTTTGCCACTTCAAAACTGTCGTTTCCTTTCATCCTTTGGTTATGAAAAGACAAAAACCAAAGTGTTCAACAGTTGGTAAAAATGTCACAACAGCTGATAAAAACATCCCTATCCTTAAATAAGGTGCAATTATTTTTACATTTTTGCATGTTCACATTGTAACAACCTGCACAGTGACAGAATCTCTCAACTGATCCTTTGCCCTTTCAAAATCTTTTTTTTTTTTTATTAAATCATAGCTGTGTACATTAGTGAACTCATGGGGTACAATGTGCTGGCTTCATATACAATCTGGAATATTTTCATCCAACTGTTCGACATAACTTTCATGGGATTTTCTTGGTTATTGTATGAAAACATTTGTATTCTGCATTTAGTAAATTTCACCTGTACCATTCTAAGATGCACCATAAGTGTGAGCCCACCATTTACCCTCTCTGCCCTTTCAAAACCTTAATGATTTTTAAGATTTTTGGCAACAAGAACATATTGCACCTTGATTTTTTTGCTCTGTAAAATACAATGAGCTATTTTCCAAGTAATGGAGAGGTTTTTAAGAGAAAACATTATTATTGTGTGTGATAAGAATACACACACAATAGCTTTCTTTCATTTATTAAGTATCTATTGAATATACATTATACATATATGATTGCTTTATTCAGAGTACAAATAAAATCCTTCTTTTTCTGATTTTACATTGAAGTGGACTTGATGTGAAATTATTTTATACCTTATTTCATTACTCCTATTGTTTCATTTATTATCTTATCAGAATATTATATTCACTCTTATTTGTAGCTTTTAATATATGAAGGATTTAGGGTTGTTACTTACTTGTAATATTTGCACAATCCTTTCTTTTGGGGGATAGAATAAAATTTTTTAGGGGTAAAGACCAAAAATTTAATTTGTTATTATTCTATAAATTCAGACTTTGCCCCAAGAAATTGTATTATCACTAAAAAATTAGTCAATTAATTACCCTGCCATGATTTTTCAAATTTCAGAGACTCTCTGCAATATCTGGAAGAATCATAAACTAATGCCATGCTTTCTCATTCAGCAATTAGCACACTGATAAATTAGGTAACTCCACATGAATACCACCATAATTATAATTATCACAGGTCAGTGTGTAGGAACTTCTGAACATCCTTCTTATCTTCTACCTTACTAAATCATTATTTTATTATGGAACTTTTATTTTCAGAGTGCAAAGCTCATCTCTCTCTAATTATTGGTCTACTCATGTATATATAGCAAAAAAGTAATGAGAAGAGGAATAAAACAGGTAAGTAGGCTACTGGGCATTGTTCTTTTTTGTATTACCCATATGTATTTATTTGTTTGCTTTATGTTTATTGAGGAAGAGGAAGATGAGAGAAGGTGGGCCATTGTATTACTCTAAAGTCAAAAATCATACAAAATATTTGCTAACTGAAAACAATGCGTCTAGTAATCTAGTAAGAGACAGAAAAAATATAAAAATAATAGAATAATTAAGTATTCTCATTATGGTTAATGCGTTAATTTTTGGATAGTGAAAAATCAGCTATTTGTAAGGTTGAATTGCATGTATAAATGTCACTAAATTCCTTAAAATAGAAATCTGAGATAGAATCATCACCCTTTGTAAGATTTACATTGACAGCAAAAAAAGAAAAAGGGAAAAATTAAATTTAGTGATATGTTCCTTAATTCTATTCATGGAATACAACATACACATACTTCAGAATAATTCATATTTTTTGATTCTTTAATGGGATAAAATCTGGGAGTATTAAGATGGTTTTGCTGAGGTTGATTTGAGCAACAGCAACATATTGGGGACAGGGAAACCTGTATTGTGGGCCACTAAGGAGAATATTGTTTGAATCTCCAGTGTTTTAATTTCCTTAGCCATAAAATGAGGCTGCTGAAGTAGATGATCGTTAATATTCTTTTATGTCTGATAATTCTTTTCTAAGCCTTTCGGTTTTCATATAAAAAACTACTGGCAAGAGTGGGTCTGCAAGAGAAAAATTAAAAAAAGGAAAGGCTGGTGCAGACTGTCAAGAGTCTTCTTTCATTTTGGTTTTGTTAAGAAAAACCTGGTTCTCAGTTTAATTTATCAGTTCTAATTTTTAAGTTTTTTTTCATAAATCATAGGAGAAATGCACACTAAAGTTATTTCAGGAAATAAAATACTCATCAGTTAAAGAAAAGAAAGTTTATGTATACACAATGCAGCTGCCCATATCAGCCCTATTCTGGTTTAGATTATAACTATTAAGATTTCTATTGGTTGTATGTTGTCGCCTTATTCCTGACATAATTATCAGATATGTATTTTCAGGCTCAGATATGTATTTTCCTTTTTAGACAAAGTACCGTCACTAGCTATGCAGGCTTCAATTACATGTCAAGTAAATGGCCCTTAAAACCTACCCCTCTAACTCTATAATTCTAAGCATTTACTTCTAGAATCATTTCAGTGACACTTATCTATTAAAGGTCTTCAAATTTTGACCTTTACTTCTATATTGCACATATATCCAATTCTAGTATTGGTGATATTTTATTAGCAAATTTGGCCTTAGTCTGTGGTCCAAGATCTTGCTTATTATCCAAACTTTACACATTTGCATTTAAACCAACTTACATGATGGAATACTGTGTAACTGAAGTGGCAATATTGTAGGGTAGTGAAGGAATCGCAACTTTCCTTGGTATAAGAAAGGGAAATTCTGAAAGGGAACAGAACTGTGAGGACAGCAGTTGGCCTCACTAAACACAAGATCCAGAGAAAGTTTCCTGGAATCTCTCAAGCAATGTTATGCTTAATGGAAGCCCAAATCTCCCTGCAAATGTTTTGGTAATTTCTCCCACACTTCATTCTGCTGGCCTTCTCTACTTCTTGGGTGGTGACTTTCTAAATGTTACATTTGTTCTATTCCAGCTGAGGCTGGAACATGAGCTGTATGTATTTTACTTGCCTCCTTTTAAAATTTTTCTTGCAAAAAATATTCACAAAGTCGTGCTTTTTAAAGCAGATTTACTGAATGTTTTGAGTTTTGAATGGAGTTATATAATGCAGCACAAAAGCTAAGCCATCTTTAGTAACTCTACACTGGTTTCTCTCTTGCTTCTTTTCTCTTCACACTCTTCCTTTATTATGCAGAACAATTCTTAAGAAATTCCACATTCATATTCTCAAGCCCAGGTAGTTGAGGTATGCAGAAGAATGTGCATTCTTCTTTGCAATGCTCCTGAGAAGAGAGTTATACTTACGGGTAAGTTTCTTTTTTTCTTACAGAGACAGTATCTAAAGAGGTTTTACTATTTTTGTGGAACTGGAGTCAAACTTCTTCAAAATGAGAGGAGAGAGATTGAAGAAGTGGGAGATGCCAGACAAGATAGAATTCTCTAGCAAGACCTGTTCTACAGAGGTCATTTCTCATTGTCAATAGTTAACATATATTACAATGACTGAGTGGTTGTATCTTGGCTTAGTTCCTAGTTTCCTTGCAGTGAGGCTTCTTATAGACATATAAACTGAGTTTAAGACATTAGCATTGTATTAAATCATAAAACTTAGGAAAAAAAGAACATAACTCGTAAATTATAATAACAAATTTATCAGGTCCCCTAAAGATAATCTTAGATATTCTGTGTTTCCCCTGAAAGTAGACTCTTATTCTTCACGCTCATTGTAGTCCCTAGAATGCTGGAGGGATTCACTTCATTCTTTCTTTGCCTACTCCACCCTTGGAATACAGAGAGACTAATAAGCCTGTTTTTCCAAACAGTTCATTCTTTAGATCCCATTTCCCATCTTTCTTGTGAGCTTTCAGCAATGGCTCTTGAAAAATTAGTGGGACTCAAACTTCCCCCATGTGGACTTCTAGAGAATTTAAACTGCCATGGCAGCCGATAAGTGAACTTGAAAAAAAAATGTTAAAATTCAGTCTGGTAATTACCTTTTTATACTATATTTTTATAAGATAAATTTATTTAGATTCCACATGTAAACTCAGACAATTAACTTTGTGAATTCACCCAGAAAAAGTGCTACAAACCGTATTGCTGAATGTTACTACAGTCACCCGATGGCCAAGGAGGGCACTTCAAAAATGACAGTGGTTAAGATACGGAGCAGTTTCTAGGATGAGTTCACAAACTTAATTGCCTGACCTCATAGAAGTGAAATTATACAGTATTTATCTTTTTGTATCTGCCTCATTGGCATAATGTCCTCCATGTCTATTTGTGTCCCAAATATCAGCATTTCTGTCTTTTTTCAATGCTATATAGTATTCTATCATATATGAGAATATACATCACATTTGTTTTATCCACTCATCTTTTGACAGACACTTGGGTTGCTTCCATATCTTGGCTACTGTGAATAATTCTGTAATGAATATGGGAATGCAAATATCTTCTTGACATACTGATTTCCATTCCCTTGGATACATACCCTGTAGGAGGATTGCTGGATCATATCACAGTTCTAGAGAATGGAGGAAGGAGGGATGGGGCAAAAGGATATATGGATCCCGAAATACAAAGTTCTAGTTTGGAGGAATTTGTTTTAGTGATCTATTATACTGTATAATGGTGAAATATGAATAAATTATGTAGTTTAGTTAAAAACCAATTATTTAGTTTTCTTATTGTACCGAGGGTATGCAAGATATTGACATTAGGGTAAGCTAGGTGAAGCGAATATGGGAGCTCTATGTGTATTTTATCATGCATTCTATTAAACTGTGCTGTTACTCTAAAATTATTTTACAGTAAAAATACATTTTTAAAAAATTAGTTTCACCCATTCTTTACAACAGGGATTTTATCAGGGTAATTATTTTCATCTCTCTCTCTCTCCCTGCCCTATTATTTTAGATACTTAAAATTGACAAAATACTAATTATTTCCCTGGGTATATATATCATTAAATTTTCATTCTTTCATTCATCTGTTCATTTAATAATTCATTAATTTTAATTAATAATTCATTAATATTTTTAATTTTCACAGTATAAGGTTTTGTAACATATACATGAATGCAAAAATTTTGATGATCTTATTTTGAGAATTTTGATTGGCATTTCAATGTAATATTTAATATAGTTTCTCTCACATTTCAGAAATATATCCTACATTTTTCATTTTAAATAAGGACTATCTGGAAAAATCATATTTGCAGTTGTATATTAGTCTAATTCTTGCTCAAATCTCTGTTTGCAATTAATTCAACCATTTATATTTGCAATTAATTTAATCACTTATATCTGTTGAGATGATATTAAATTGATGTTCTTTATTTTCCTATTGTTCACGAAATGCTCAGAGAAATAAAAATGAAATCTAAGGAACCCTACAATACAACAGTCTACAAGTAATACTTTCTATGCTCTTCAGTTTGATGTTTAGTTACAACCATTTCATTTCTAAATATGAACTCATAACCTACAATAGGACCAAAAAAATCAATATATTATTATTAATTCTCTAAACAAAATTAGATCTAATGCAGACATCACAAAATATTTTCATTCAAATCATTTTAAATCTTGCCAGTTTTACTCAATGAAGCTTTCAGGAAATAATCTATCAAAATATGAAGTTTGTGTGTGTAAACACCATAAATGAATAAACATATGAAAATACTTCTTTGAAAATATAGAACCATCTGTTTATCTTGTATATTGAGTTGCTACAAAATTTGAGTTCTGACTTGAAATTTTCATTCCCACGGGCTGTAAGACTGTCTATCACTTTCCTTGATAAAGCAGTAAAAAAACATGACAGTTGTCAGAAAGGATTTCTATGAGCTTCCTGCAAATAAAAAGAAAGAGCACACTCTTTTTGATCTTTGTCCAAGTGATCTCAGCTCTAAGTGCTGGGAAAGTAAATGGAATGAAAGATAATTTCATTTTGAAAGATACTGCTAACTGATACGGAAATGACAATAATTAATTCTCCAGTGGGGCCTTGAATCAAAACTGTGTAATAGACGACTTTTGAGAGTCTTAATGAAGATCATTCTATATTCTTTTTTCTCTCTCCTGTCCTTTCTAATTCTGTAATTTTTGTACCTATTGGTACCACCTCTGCATCCCTATATTATGCTGGTATAACTCCATGTGGAAATTTGACTTTCCCTTCTACTCCCTTATAGAAGGGGTATTCTATATCCCTTCTTCCCTTTCTTCCTTTTTTCTTCCCTTCTTCATTCCTTCTTTCCTTCCTTTTTTCCTTCCTTCTAAGAAATATCTGTGTTTATTGTTTGCTAAACTCTTGCAGACAGTTATAGTTCTTACACACAGACTGCATGTCTCATATTCTAGCAGATACAAAAAGACAATAAACAACAGAGATGGCCTGTGTTCCATGATGCCTCTCCTTAGTTTATCACTGTCAGGCACCTGATCTGTAATAGACAGTTCTGGTGAGTCCAAACTCACCTGTTGCTGACACTGTTTCAATTTGTCTAAGCATCCTATCACTTAGGATTGGATTTGCATATTGATACAATGTATGTTGACATTAAAAAGACAAACATAGAGTTCAAAGAAGATACACAGATTTCAAATAAGTATAGGAAAAGATGCGAAAATCATTAGTCAGTACGAAAGCTCAAATCACAACCACAATAAGATACAACTAAATCCTTATCAGAATGGCTAATTAAAAAGGAAAAAGAAAACTAACTGAATACCAAATGTTGGCAAAGAGATGTGGAAGGATTAAAACATATACCACTCCTGTTTGTATATAAACAATGTAAAATGGTACATCCACTTTGGAAATAGGTTCTGAAAAGGTTAATTACACATTTACCATATGATAACAGACATCTCAATGATAGGTATTTGTCCAGAGAAACAAAATCTTATGGACCCGCTCATATAAAGACTTGTACATAAGTGTTCTTAGCAACTTTATTAGTAATAGCTATAAGGAAGAAACAGCCCAAGTGTTTATAAACAAGTATGTGTGTTGGGATCCCACCTGAGAGGCAGGGTCCACTAACTGGCGTGACCAACTGAAGAAATGTAAAGTTAGGAATGACAATAAAGAAAGAGACAGGAGACAAGGAACAGAATTTTAAAAGGTGGAAGCTCAGGGACCACTGCCCGTTTGTGGGCTCTGGCGAGCAGCCCCAAGTCTCTGTTCCGCTCAGCTTTTCTTCGAATCTCTTTGCCCAGGTGGTAAGCTGAGGGAGGGCACAAAGACATAAGCAGTTTCTTTGAGTTAGCAGCTCCTATTGTTAATATTATTAATTTTAAGGTTTTGAGAAATCTGAAATTTGTTCCTTGTGTGGGGGCAGCCTCCTGTCTGGAGTCACTCACACAGATTCCTAGGGAGGTGTTAAACTCCACTAGTTCTCTGTGGGGTAAAACACCCCTGGTATTAACCTCCTCTGAGGAATCGGTGGGAAGGAGGCATTTTCCTCTCCTCACCTCCATGGAGGATTTTCTGCTGTGATAAGAGATATAAACCTTTCTGCCCATATCTCAGGGCTTGAGATGTTCCTTTGGTTTCTGCTCCAGCCCAGTGCAAATCTCCATAATGGGTATCAGCCTTGTCTATTCAATGGACAGGAAATGACCTGGACTGTGTGTCTTTTCTAGATCTCACCACAGCCTCCTCGATGGCCACTGTGTTCCCTCAGAGTGCTCACAGACTCAGCAGGGGTATTTGTATAAGCTGCATCCTCAGCAGGCCAGAGTTTCAGGAAAGAACGGAAACTTGTTCAGATAAGAAATTTAGCAATGGCTGGCTTAAAAGTAAATTAGCTGACTTTTCTTTGTTCCAACTCTTTCAGCATACTTTTTAATTTTCCGTTTTTCTGGCGATGCCTTCCCCTGCCAAGAATGGGGTCTTCAGTCTCCATTCTCCCTACATACATGAATAAACCAATGTTTGTATACTCATGCAATGGAATGTGACTTGGAAATAAAAACATATGAAGGTGACACATGTGTGAATGACACTCAGAGTATTTATCCTGGGGGAAAGAAACTGGGCATAGAAGAGTACCTGCTGAGTAATTCCATGCATATTAAACTAAAGCAATCTTTTTGTAATAGAAAGCAGATATTTATAATCCTACTACTTTATTGTACGGAAAAGATTATCCTTTAAAGCTTTTAAAATAAGAAAAATATAGGTATATATTTTTAACTATAACTTTATTTTTAGCACTTCTGGAGTTCTAGGTTATGATTAGTATTAAATTTCCTTGGTCTCTCAAGCTTTTTTCCACATTTCTTTTAGTATAAGTCTGTAGGTAATAGATCTGTCTGTCTTTGTTTGTCTGAGTAAACTATACTTCATCTTTGCTTTTGAAAGGTATTTTCACTAGGTATAATATTCAGAGTTGAATTTTCCTTTTGCTTCGTTTACTTGAATGATGACACTCTAATGTCTTCTGGCTTAGATTCTCTCTAGAAAGGAATCTTTTGTATTTCCTTTTTTTACACATTGCAGACAAGGCACCTTGTTTTGTGATTGTCTTAGAAATTTCTACTTCATGTTTGGTTTCCATAAATTTGTTTTTGGTGTGTCTGGGTGGATGTATTGAATCTGTGTATTTTTGTTTTCTTTGTTTTTTTTTTTTTTTTTTTTTTCAGTTTGTGGCCAGGGCTGGATTTGAACCCACCACTTCCAGCATTTGGGGCCGGTGCCCTACTCCTTTGAGCCACAGGTGCCGCCAGAATCTATGTATTTTTTACCTGTGTGTTTACTTTTCCTTTTATGGGCTCAATCTGGTTCTTGATGCATTATTTAACTTTTTTTTTTTTAAGTTACACCATTTAAAAATATTCTGTTTATTGTTTTCTTTTTGAAGTTCCAATTACATTTTAAGTAGTTTGTTTTTCTCACGGTCTGGCCCTGCTGCTTGCTTCATCTCTTTAAAAAGTCGGTTATTTTGCATTTTGTTGTTTAGTTTTATTTTTTATTTTTAATTTCTATGTGTACATAATAATTGTATGCCCTTATAGGGTATGTGTGAAGTTTCGATACAGGTATACAGGTATTGATCCAATCAGCATAACTGCAGTGTCCATTGCCTCAGACATTTATCCTTTCTTTTTGTTATTTTATTTTCCTACTTCTTTTTTGTGTTGTGCAACTTTTACTCAATTCAAGAAAATCTTTGTGGCGCACTTGTATACTGATTCAATTAAGTCAGAGCTGACCTGTGTCTGTGTTTTGCTATTGTCCTGGTTGTGGTTGCTTTCAGGGCAATAAAGTCTTAAACTTCCTTGAACTACTTCTTTATGAGGAAAATGGTGGGTGGGTATTCCACAGCCTTCATTAAAAACCTAATACTGCTTACCTGAGCTAAGAAAATTCATTAACTATTTGACTAACATTATTATCCATTTCATACAATATCAATTATCATTCAAGAGAATAATGTTCCTTCCTACTCTCTTCTCGACTAACAATCATGTGGTATACCATGAGTGGCTCCTAGAGAATGAACTCATCCACACAGACAGGACAACAGGACCAGAGAGTAAATGGATATCTTAGCAAACACATATACTTTTCCAAGAGGAAATATGAAGTTAAAGCAAATTCAAAATAACATATCAGGTAAGAGTTTAACACACAACACCATGCTGCAAAATAAACAACTAGGTGAGTTTCTGACATTGCTCTTAATATCAGGAAAAAGGAATTATTTCAAAGTTGGCATTGATGTAGCAGAAACATATGTAAGGTTAAAAATATTCTCCATGAACCTGAAATGAATCTGTCTTCCAATCAACTATTTTATGTAGTTTAAGATATTAGTTAAGCCTTCCAAGTAACAACAATTGACAGATTTGTTTTCAAGTTTTAGTATTACCATTATAAAGAGGTCGTTTTAACTTGATCATGTGGGAATTTGGCCTTCCTTAAAATGATTTAGAAATAGTCCTGCAAATGCAGCTTTGATTGTTGGTCATCAAAATCTTTCAGAAAATCAAAAACCAAGACCAACCAACCAACTAGCCAACTAATCAAACAACAACAAAAACACAAATAACTCCCCCACTCCAAAAAAGCCCCAAACCAAAAACAAAACAAAACTACAAAAAAATGGTAAAAAAATCCTTTATAACCAAATTAAATGTTTCTAGCTGCGATTTTATTCTATGTATTTATCTTCTTCACAGAAGAATACTTATATAATAATGAAGTTGAGGATGGTACCCATAGCTCAATGGGAATGGTGCCGGCCAAATATACCCAGGCTGGTGGGTTTGAACCCAGCCTGACCCAGCTAAACAACAATGACAACTGCAACAAAAAAATAGCTGGGTGTTGTGGTGAGCGCCTGTAGTCCCAGCTACTTGGGAGGCTGAGGCAAGAGAATCACTTAAGCCTAAGAGTTTGAGGTTGCTGTGAGCTGCGAGGCCATAGCACTAGGCAACATAGTGAAACTCTGTCTCAAAAAACAAAAAATGATGTTGACATTTTGTTTCTGGGTAAGAATAACAGCTTACTGTAGATAAAATTTCAAGTACATTTAAGAATTGTTTTGGTGACTTAATACATTTTATTGTGATATAATTATGTACAATAAAATGAACCCATGTTACATGGGCCATCAGATGGATTTTGACAATTACATGCACCAGGTAATCTCCACCCCGTTCCGGACATAGATATTCCTAACATCACAGACAGTTCCCTGATGCTTGTTTCTACTCAAAATCCACACTCAGAAGAAAAAATCCTAGTTTAATATTTCAAATAGTAAATATTAAATATACTATAGACCATAGACTATTTGGTCAATTTTTGAACTGTATAGATGAAGTATTACATAATATTATATAATCTTTTGTGTTTGTCTTCTATAGCTCAATAAAATAGTCTTCAAGATTTGCCCCTGCTATTGCATGGATCAGTAGCTCATTAATTTTATTTTATGGATACACCACAATTTGTATAACCATTAACTAGTAGAGAGACATTTAGATTATTTTTAGTTTTATTAACACAACTTAAATGAATATTTTTATAAAAGACATTTTGTGGGACTATATAGTTCATTTATCTTGGGTAAATACCCCAAATGAAATGTCTAGGCCAAAGTTTAACCACATAAGTAATTTTATAAGAAACTACCAGTTTTCCATAATTCACTACACCATTTTAAACATCTGCCTGCAATGTATGACAGTTCTAGTCAACAAGACAGAGGAACCTGCAGACTTGAGTTTTGATGGCCTGGGCAGTTTTTTAGAGTACCTGTCAAATGTTTTGCAATAGGATTACTCTCTATTAGAATTTATTTGATATTTTTCTCATGAGTAGACTAGGATTGTTAGAAGACCACAGAGGTAAAATGCCATTTTCCTCACATCATATAAAGGGTAAACATTAACTACATGATATGTTATTATTGATGTTGACCTTGATCACCTGGCTGAGGTGGTTTTTGTTAGATTTCTCCACTGTAAAGTTACTCATTGTTTTACCCTACTCAAATATTTTCAGCTTTCCACGTATTGTCACCCATGAAGAATATGTTTTTGTGTTTTTTTCCTTTTAGTACTTTATTACTTTCTGGGACTACGAGATGTTCCATGTTCACCTACTATATATTTCCCAGAAGTACATACAACCCACACTGAAGAGTGTTTGTTGCTAGTAGGCTATCATTTTTTTTAGGTCTTATCACACAGCAAGGAAATGTGTGTGAATACTAAACAATGAATATACCTGTATTTATAATATATCTAAATGTACCTATGTGAAGTTAAATATGAGTACATACTTATGCCTCCAACTCTAATCCATTACCACATATCATTCTAGCTCAGTCCCTTCCTTATTTACAAATGTCAAAATGGAGAGAACCAGTTTTCACAATCTATATTTATTTAAACGCCAATGTATGTATAGTGTCACAATTATTAATCTGTATCCATATATCACATAGAAATATTTTATAGAGTGGCTCCTGTGGTTCAGTGAGTAGGGCGCCGGCCCCATATACTGAAGGTGGCGGGTTCAAACCCAGCCCTGGCCAAACTGCAACAAAAAAAAGTAGCCTGGAGTTCTAGCAGGCGCTTGTAGTCCCAGCCACTTGGGACTGAGGCAAGACTAACACCTAAGCCCAGGAGTTGGAGGTAGCTGTGAGCTGTGATGCCACAGCACTCTACTGAGGGCGATAAAGTGAGACTCTGTCTCTACAAAAAAAAAAAAAGAAAGAAAGAAATATTTTATAAACTTAAAAATAGCGCTTAGATGTGATACCTTTCATTTTTAGTTTTGTAAATTCTGTTCATTTTCAAAATGATTTAGGTTAGCACTATTTCACCTTAAGTCCTTATGTAAAGTTATTACATATATTTTATAATACTGTTAAATTCTCATACGCAGTCTGGATTTGAAAATTTGCATAAATTAAGATTCGCTCCTTTTGCTATAAAGTTCTATGGGTTTTAACAGATGCTTGATTTTATGCATCTACCACCGCATTACTATGCAAAATGATTTCACCACAGTAGAAATGCTCTGTGCTTAACCCACACACCATCCTCACATCCTGGCCCACCACTTAATTTCTGATAATCCAACAGCCACACGCCTAGTTAACCTATTTCGTACTATAGATTTAATTTCCAATATTATATAGTTAGCATTTCATGGTATTCAGCCCTATCAGATTGCATTCTTTTACTTAGAGACTACATTAAAATTTCTCCATTTATTTTTATAGTTTTATATGTCATTTATAAAAATCTTTGAATAATATTACAACATATGTCTTTATAGTTAGATTATGCATATACTTTTAAAGGACATCTTGGTTGCTTCTGGTTTGGGGCAATTGTGAATAAAGCTGTAACAGACATGTGTATGTAGGTTTCTGCACAGAAATAATCTTCAAACCATTTGGATAAATAAATACCTAGGAGTGTGATTGTTGGATTAAATGGCAACATTATATTTATCTTTGAAAGAAATTTCTATATGAGGTAACGTATATGTTAATTAGATACTAGTAGACATGCCACAATATGTATGTCCTTCAAATAAATATGTAGCATGTGGTAGACACACGATTTTATCTGCCAATCTAAAATGCAAATGAAATTGCCAAACATTCTTCCCAAATGGCTATACATTCTAGCCAACAAAGAATGAGAGTTTTTGTTGATCTATATTCTCACCAGCATTTAGTTCTGCAAAGTTTTGTTGTTTTAGGTATTATTATGGTTATTTAGCCATTATTGTTTTAGTCATTGTGATAAGTGTGCAGTAGCTTTTCATTTTTAAAAATGGGCTGTTCCTTAATAATACATAAAGCAGACTATCTCTTCATATGCTGACTTGCCATCTATATATCTTCCATAGTGAGACGTCTGTTTTAATATTTTGTCCATTTCTCGAATATGTTGTTTTTTTTTATTGTTGAGCTTAAAGATTCTTTTATATCTTTAGAGATAGGATTTTTATAAGATAGGTTTTGTAAATATTTTCTCTAATTGTGGCTTGTCATTTTCTTAACATATCTATTTTGGACATTCAATTATTCTAGCACTGTTCGATAAAAAGATTATTTTTTTCCTCAAGTAAAGTCCTTTGGTCCTTTGTCAAAGATCAGTTGTCTATATTTGTGTAGGGCTATTTTGGGGGACTCTCTATTCTATTTTTTTATTTATACTAACATGCTCTCTTGTTTTCTGTAGCTCTATAGTAAATCTTGAGTTGTGTTAGTGCCAGTTTTGTTCATCTATATATCTGCTCTTATGTGAATACCATATTTATAATTACTGTAACTTTATAACAAATCTGAAATATGGGAATATCAGTCTCCAATTTTGATTTTCTTTGCCAGTATTGTATTGGCTATCCTAGGTCATTGGCTTTCTGTATAAACTAGAAACAGTTGTTGATATTTATAAAACTGCTTGCTGGAATTTAGATTTGTATTGCATTGAATCCACAGGTGAAGCTAAGAAGAACTGACATCTGAATATTAGTGCATCTTTCAGTCGGTGAAAGAAACAACTCCTTCCTTCTTAATTTTTGTTGAGAATCTTTTTAGACTTATGTGTTATTTTGATGTATGCTGTTTAAATTATATAGAGATTTTCTGCTCTATTTCTATTATTTATTTCTAGTTTAATTCTATCGTGGTCTTGAACATACTTTGTATGATTTATACAATTTTAAATATATTAAGGTTTGGTTTTGATTCAAAATGTGGTGTATCTTGGAATCTTTCATTTGTACCTGAGAAGAATGAGTATTCTGTGGTTAGATGGAGTATTTTGTAAATGTCAATTAGGTCAAGTTATTTAACAAAGTCCAAGCAATTTAACTTTCCTCCAAGCTTCATATTTTTTAAATTCTGTAGAATGATAGAATCAAAGTTTAATGACTTAATAAATCCACTTTATATTTATTTTATTTTGTTTTTTCTTTTTGAGACAGAATCTAACTTTGTTGCCCTCAGTAGAGTGCTGTGGTGTCACAGCTCACAGCAACCTCAAACTCTTGGGCTTAAGCGAGTATCTTGCCTCAGTCTCTCAAGTAACTTGGACTACAGGCAACCACCACAATGCCTGGCTATTTTTTTGTTGCAGTTGTTTAGCTGGTCCAGGCCGGGTTCGAACCCGCCACCCTTGGTGTGTCTGGCGCCATAACCACTGTGCTACAGGTGTTGAGCCCCATTTTATATTTAATTCCTATGATACATGTTTCTATAACATGATGGTAGAAAGAAGGGAAAGAATTTTTTAAAAGCAGAGCGAACATGGTCATTTCAATATACTGCATCTTAGTAATTTTAATATTAATATATAGCACTAAGACACATAATACATACACAGACATACATGCAAATAAAAAAAAATTACCTGCTGATGACTTGAATGAAGAGAAAAGATAAAGCACATCTGGCTCTATGTTGGTGACATATCCATATTTATTGGAACACTACTGAAAGCCCCATAGTTAAGGATTAGCTCAGCAATTCAGGGTTATTCAGAATCCTCTAACTCAGAAATGGTAAGCCCAGACTAATTCTCTGAGAATTATAGCAAATTTCTCTTTCACGTAAAAAAAAAAAAATCTGAACTCATATAAAAGACTCCATCAATCTCTCAGTAACGTGCTAATTGAAGTTGTTCTAATAATCTATCAATATTTCTTAAAATATTAAATATGCTTTTTCATAAATTTCACTTCTGTTATAATATTCATTTGAATATATATTAAATTGTTGAACACAGTTTATCATTTGCCATTCTGAATATCATTTGAAATATCAAGTATCTAAAAGTCAGTAATGTTAAAATAAATATTTTCAACAGAAAAAGTTCTCTATTTGTGGCAGAAACTTAAAAGGAGGTTGCAAAACTTCTAGTCTTTTATATACCACATTTTGAAGCACATCTTCTTTTCTGTATTCTACTTCAAAGCTACAGAAAATGATTTTTAATTTTTAGCACTTAAATTCTAGTTGCTTTTAAAAATTATCTTGTTTTTTTTTTGGCCGGGGCTGGGTTTGAACCTGCCACCTCCAGCATATGGGACTGGCGCCCTACTGCTTTGACCTACAGGCCCTGCTCTAAAAATTATCTTTTAATATGTTAATTTTTAATATAAACATGCTGTTCTAAAATGGAAAAAATTAAAATGAAGGTTTATTATACTTAGATATTTTTATTATATATGGCTAAAAATCACATATTTTATATGTAAATACACACATAGACAATGAATCAATTCAAATAAGAAATTCACTCCATTAGAAACTTATTTTCTTATATTTCTAAGTTATCTTGCTTTATCTTGTACAAAGGAACGAGGTTGCAAAAGATTTTATGAAGTCTTTCAAGACCTTGTATTACTTTCACAACACACTTAGCATTGATTCATTATGTCTTAAGTCTGACAGGAGTACAGGATAAACTATAATGTCAGGGAATACTATTCTTTTACAAACAGAGGAAGTTCAAAGACAGAGGATATTTTTGGAAAATTATCCAATTATTATAGAATAGCCAAAGTTTGCTTCAAATTTCTTCTTTCTTCCATATTAGTACCTTTTTCTGCATTTAATAAGTCTTGCATTGTTAACTTAATTGAACTTTTTAGGGAAAGGATGTTATATGTATGGCCTTTCCTTATAAGCATAGCATTTAATTCTGATATAGAGTAATAAATGGTTAATAAATAAATGATGTGCTTGTGGCTGTTATCATCTTATCATTTCTCCTTAAGATGACTTTGTGTGTTAGGCAGAAACACTATATTTTTCAAAACTTACAGCTTATCATGTTAATATATAGATCTGTGTATGACTCATATCAAAATCACTGTGGATCAGACCCAAAATTCAGATCTATTGACTTCTAATTATCATTTTTTTCCTAGGAAATGCAATGTTTTGACAAGTAATATATTTGATTTCTTCTTTTTCATTTTGAGAATGCCCTTCACATTGATAACTAGGAAAGGAAATGGTCACATGGCCAGAGTTCAGTACCTGAAAAACAAATATTTATAAAATCAAAGTAAAACATTTGGCCTGCCAATAGTGTTAAATGTTCATACAACAATCTGTGAAGCTATTTATTACTTTTTCTTATTTCTTAGGAAAATTAACATTAGCTATTAAGAGCTAAGAATAAGCTACATTTTTGGGTCAGTTTGATGATATATTGACTTTCTGCATTTCTTAAGCATTTCTTGATCAAAATATATACTTTATAACTGAAATTAAATATTTTCCTGACACATGCTTGTAATTTTTTCTGCGTCCTCTATGAAGTCCCTTACTTATTATAACAAGAAAAAATTCTTTTGATAAAATTGGTGACCTGCAACATTAAGAATAAACAAAAAATATAACAAAAATGGTAATATTTAAAACATAATTATAAATTATAATTACAATAATAGTAGCCATAGAAAACGTAAAAAAATGGCAGGAAAGGCCATAGTAGTAGAGTAGTAGCTTGGATGATAAGAACACTGAACAAATTCTAAGAATCCTATATCTTGGCCGACTCTGTCATCAAAATTATTACTGTAGTCTTGGTTAGGTTCTGCCTTTTAATAACCTTTGCGTAATTTCCTTTCTTTTTTAAAGGGATGATTGGCTTGGCTTCTATAGCCCCTTTCAACTCTAACATGCTGAATCTCCAACCTGGACGTTGGGATGTGGTTGGAGGTGTTATCTGATTCAATTCTTTCCAAATTGAGGGCTAACAAACTTAAATAGGAAAGCTGGGATGGATGAGAGTTTCATATGTGATCTACAGTGATATCTGCTCCCATCAATGGTAATGAACTACAGGAAAGACAATAAGCCAACAAAAGAATATTAGAAAATTGCTGGGAAAATATGAAGTTGTATCAACTTGATAGTTTTGTGGAAGAAAAAACATTTCCTACAGTATTTCTTCTTTCAATTTTGAAGACATTCATTTAAAGGAACTTAGTAAATGTTAAACAAATGGAAAGATAAAAGTGACTGCCATTTTGAAACAATGAATGCAATTAAACCCTGAGTGTTGGGTTAATTGAATTTTCTTGAGCTATTAAAAAGAATCAGAATCCAGGAAATACGAGGTCCAGTTCAAATTTAACTCATGTTTAGTTTGTAAAGTCATTGATAGCATCAAATTGCTTTCTTCTAGAAGCTATTTTTCAAAAGTAGAGGGTGAAAAGAACAACCCTGAATGTGAAGTATATCTGTGCCAGGAATCATTGTAAATAAAGCATAAGGATATTGTGGAATGAATTACTTGTAGCTATGTGACTTTAGTCTTATTTGAGAGGAGGAAGGTGCAGAAAAAAAAATGCTTAATTTAACATATAAAATATATATTTTCATCAAACGAAATATTAAATATTGAAATTGGTATTTAAGGAAGCACAATTCAACAGCACACACAGACTAGTTTATGTGAGGTCTCAAAGAGACAGTTCTACAGAGTCTTTCTTAACTGAGTTTGTGAAAATCGACAGGAAGTAAATATATCAAACACATGCTTTCCTGGATAATATTAAATAAACTCCATCAATTGCCTTAATTTTTCATTTTCATATAGAGTTTTTGCTATAAATCTTTAATGCTTTAATTGCCAGAATCAATGACAACATCATTTGAATTAATAGTGAGATTTTTACTAGTCACAAGGACCTTTAAAGTCCTTAAAAATTATCAAGAAAACTCAATCAAAAACAACTACAGGACAAAGAATTTCTGAAAACTATTTATTTGTGTATTTGGTTTTATGAATACAGGTATGTTAAACCCTAAACATATGCTAGAAAACCATTATTCATTGGAACCTATAATTTGGGCACATATGCATTTTCTGAGAACTAATTGCAGAAATAAAATTATGAATGTATAGTTAATTGTGTACTTTTGTTCATAGCTGAAAAATACTTTAAATAAGAATTCAAATAATTTTCATTCATAAAAATGTGTTTGAAAATATTCAGCACATGGGGCAGTGCCTGTGGCTCAGCGAGTAGGGTGCTGGCCCCATATGCCAAAGGTGGTGAGTTCAAACCTGTACTTGGCCAAAAAGTGCAAAAAAAAAAGAAAAGAAAGAAAATATTCAGCACTTACTCTTCTTATTTGCTTCCAAAAGAAGTTGTTTGAGGAAAACAATGGAATAAAACTCTAGCATATTAATCACGGATTTTAGTCACAAGTAGCATATTGACAGAATATTACATAATTTATAGCATCTCTAGGTGGGCCAGAAACAAGACTTGGAGGCCACATGGTTGGGAACAAGGCTTAACAACATAGGATAGAGCTGGATGGAGGAACCTCTGCTGTCCCTCTCAGTGGCCCAGAATCTACAGAGAATGGACAGTGGAGACAACATCATAACCTCTGCCTTGAATGCATTTGGAAGCTGCATGGTGACAGCAGGAACTTGCCATGAGGTCTGAATTTTTCTCACTAACTTCAGATTCAAATTGGTGTGTGTGATTGCCAGATGCTAGGTTACTTGTCCAGTCCCTGAGTATACAGAATCATCTGGCTTTGTAAGTTTAGGGGACATAATAGCATGTTGAAAGGCATACCACCTACTCCACTAGCACTAGCAGGCCATTTGGAAATCTCCCTGCTCTAAAATGGGATGAATTCAAATTTTGCAAGTTAATGATTCACACAGCTTTACAATCTGTGAGCTGTAAGCAAGATGGGCTGTGGCGTCTAAGGTCTTTGGGGAGAGAGAGCTGATACTGAGGCAGCTGTGGTGAGGAAAACAAAAATCTACAGAGCTGTGAATTTAAGAAAAATTAAAACTCTATCTCACATTGAGTCAACCAAATCTTCTTATCCTTTGTAACTACTCAAATTACCATAACCTTTTGGCAATTAACAAATAAGTTAAATTAATTTAAAAAGGAGATTCTCTAGTCTATTTTTTTTTTGTTCACTGCTTTTTATGTTGAAAATTCATCATAAAAATATTTCAGAAAATCACAGAGGTTTATAACTTATTAATCATTTACTGTATGCCAGATACTATTCTATGTCTTTTATGCCTACCAACTCAATCTTCACAAATATATGAAGTATTTACTGAAATCCTTTTGTCTCATTGTATGAAAGAAGTCAGAGATGGCAAGTTTAGGTTGCCCAAAACAACAAGTTAGAGGTGGCAGAACTGGAACTAGAAGCCACGTCTACACAGTTGTAGAACCCGGTTCTACATGAACTAGAAGCCATGTCTACACAGTTGTAGAACCCGGTTCTACATTGTCACAGTTCAACCCTGGGGTGAGGACCCTAAATGCAAGGAAAAGGTCAATTGGTGCTGCTGAATTTAGAAGTGGATATACTAATCAACTGTCATACATCATTTAATAATTGGAGTCACTATGAATCCAAGTTTGCCTGAGACAGCCCTAAGTTTTTCCTTTGGTCCAATTAATATGATTAATGATACTCCTTTTATTTACTTATATGGTGAATAAATTACAAAATCATTTTAAGAAAAATCCATTTGTGCGGTTAGCATATAGACTTCTATCGCAAAATATCAACAAGCAGAAAGGCCACCACAAACTTTCTTTATCTTATTTTTGCGGAGTCAGACATTATACTTCAATGTGTCATCACAGTATGATAAATTAAACATGTAAAACACTTTATATACAAATAGAGATTATTTCCTGATATTCTTGACGGAATTGATTCATGTTGACTATATTTCGTTCACATATATACATAATATGGAAAGTAATTATTGATTTACTTTCTTATTTTTACTTAGTAATGTATTTTAATGTACAAAACTATGGTTTCCCATGTTACTTGTATTTGATAAATTTGGGGAAATGTAAGAAGCTAGAACAATGGATCAGGCTTCTGGACTATTTAATGAAACATTAATTACATGAATTAAAATATTTTTAAATTAGCCATAATTATTCTCCAGATTCCAAATTATATGACCCTTTCTTCAAGTTATAACATAGAATATATTGACTACTGCTTTTGAATGAAAAATTATAATATTATATAACTGGATCACAATTGTCATAACCTATAAGTTTAAAATAAGAGGTTTGCAACCTGTTATTACAAACAATATTTTATTATAAATCTGAACAACCCTGCCACCTCCTCCACCCCTCTAAAAAACTTAGTAATAATTTTTAGGGAATAATTTTATGTAGCATGAATTAAATAATAAAATAAATTTGTATTGTTCATGTTTATTTTTTTTTATTTTTTTTGAGACAGAGCCTCAAGCTGTCACCCTGGATAGAGTGCTGCGGCATCACAGCTCACAGCAACCTCCACCCTCTGGGCTCAAGCGAGTCTCCTGCCTCCACCTCCCAAGTAGCTGTGACCACAGGTGCCCGCCACAATGCCCGGCCCTTTTTTGGTTGCAACCGACATTATTGTTTGGTGGGTCTGGGCTGGATTCGAACCCGCCAGCTCAGGTGTACGTGGCTGGCGCCTTAGCCCATTGAGCCACAGGCGCCGAGCCCAGTGTTTTATTTTTAAAATAAAAATGTCTTGTTTTATTTTTAATGTGAAGGACTGTCAAAATGAAACAAACAACAAACATGAATGTAAAGAACAAGATTTTCATAGAGCAATATCATCATTCTGACAGGATCTAAAAAATAAAGGATGTATAAATGCATATTATGTGCATTGAGTAATTGATACCATCACTCAGCCATGGTTCACATTTACTATGTGTATATATGTGTGTATATATATATATATATATATTTATTTTTTAAATCCTATGTTTGTCATTTTTCCAATCTCCATTTATCTTCTGGGCAGTGGCCTTTGTGTTTTGTATACTATGTACAAGATTGTGAATGGTGTTAAAGAGAACATCTGTCAGAAACACGGAAAATGTCAAACTAGTCATGACTAGGGCATGGGTTTTAGTTGCTTCTTAGGAAAGCACAGAAAGAAAATCAGAAAAAAGTGGTTTTGTGTTTCAAACAAGAAAATTTGCCATTTAGATGCATTTTACGGTATGTTTCTAAGTGAGAAAACAAATCATGACAGTTTCAAG
This sequence comes from Perodicticus potto, assembly GCA_963574655.1. Taxonomy (NCBI): domain Eukaryota; kingdom Metazoa; phylum Chordata; class Mammalia; order Primates; family Lorisidae; genus Perodicticus; species Perodicticus potto. The sequence continues at coordinate 66,123 of CAUYRH010051343.1, forward strand.
AAACAGAATTCCCTTTTAATTTTTCAAAATCTACATAGGTTTCTAACAGTACTCTAATTGTAATGGGTGTTTTCAACCTACATTTAAATCAGTACTCAACAGAAAATTAAGAGGTCAGTACTGAATCTGTCTCACGAAAAGCTACCTACATTGTATACCTTAAATTAATTCCTGACAACATCACTTTTTTAGATAGAAAACTGTTCCATTTCTAGGTTAAGTGTGAAATGTCCGATATCCTTAAGTTTTATTTCTGACAGTGATATTTCTGACATTTCACTTTGACACTTCCAGTTTTATTTTTAATGTGAAGGTACATCCTCATTCTTTCAAACACATGCCTTGGCCTGTGATTACCTTTCAAAAACATTTTTTAATGCAATTTTTGTGAAATCAAGGATATGTCAAAAATTCATGTTATTTTTGAATATGAGTTCTGATGGGGAACCAATGTGGCATACACAGCTCAAAATATCAATGAAGTGTTTGGGCAGGGTTTGGCTATGGGAAGGTACAGTATATTGATGATTTGAGAAGTTCTGTCCTGGTGATTTCAATGCTGAAAATGAACCATGTGCCTGACCTGACTCGAAGATGTATAATAATGAATTGAAAGCTACAATGGAAGTGAATCCATTTCAACCTACCTGTGAATTAGCAGGAAGATTTATTTATTAATTATTAGTGTTCAGATAGGACATTTTAATTTTATTTATTTATTTTTAATTTAATTTTCTATTAAATCATAACTGTATACATTTATGGGGTACAAAGTGATGATTTGATATACAATGTGGAAAGCTTAAATCAAACTGATTAACATAACCATCACCTTACTTAATTATTTTTTGTGGTAAGACACTTAAAATTTAGCTATTTTGAAGTGTACCCTTGCACTGTGCACTTTGGGTGAGATCCCCCCAAACACCCTCCCTCCTCCCACCACTCTTCCCCATCCTGTCCCCTTCCCTGACCCTCCTCTCCTAGACCATATTTGTTTTGATGTTACTATTCCACAATATTGGACCATTTGAAACAAATTGGCAAGGTAAACCAGCTGGATAGGTGGGTTCCACCTGGATTAAAAGAGCATCAGGAGAGAAACCATCTCGAAGCTTGCCTTTCTTTGCTGTCACCACATAAAGGTGAGCCATTCCTTCCAACACTGTATCATTACGTGTGAAGAAAAAGGAATTCTTTTTGACAAACGAAAGCATTCTGTACAATGGCTGGATATAGTGCCAAAACACGGCCCCAAACTGAATATTCATCAAAAAAGCGAAATGTGTCTGTTTGGTGCTTTGGTGATAGTATTATTAGCTCCAGCTTCATGAACAGGGTCAATTGATTACAGCAGCTGTCTATTGCAACCATCTGGACAGTGTGGTGGACATGCTTGTTATTAAGCAAGTGAGACCAGTCAACAGAGAGGGGAAAATCCTCTTGTGAGACAACACTGTTGCCAAACAACGCTGCTCAAACTACAGAAACTGAACTTGGAACCTCCCTGTCATTCACCATATTCACCAGATCTTGCACCAACTGACTATCACTTTTCTAGCCTTTGGACCACTTCATACGAGGCAAAATGTAAAATTCTCAACAAGCTATGGAAAATAAATTTTGTGATTTCATGATCACTCACTCTCCCAGCTCCTTTGCTGCTGGAAATAACAAGCTACCTTTGAGATGGGAAAATAGTGCTGACAGTTTACACACATACTTAGATTAATTGTACTCCTTTATGTTTAAGTTTGAGATATAATAAACTAAACTTTGGATTCAAAATCAGACATTTATATTTAATATAATATTTAATGACATTCCATATTTAACGATACACACAGATTTCTGTTCCCCATTCAACAGTATTTGTGTTGAAATGCTACCAACAGAAATTGCTAGGCTTCGCTAACTCACAGCCACTTCACCCCTGAATATATGTTTCTTCATAAAGATAACAACTTCATTTCTACCTTATATCCCAAAGTACTAGGTTTTTATTTTTAGATAAGTTAATATAGTCGAAGAGAACATTTCATAAAAAAAGAAGTGTTACCAGCTTGCTCTATGTTAATTTAATGAAGTTTGCCTTTAGCAGGCAAACAGCAACTAAATGCAATTTAAGGAAGTCATCCCCTAGGTTAATGCATGCTTTCTCTTTGAAAGTCTGGAGAACCTCACTCAGTGTCTTTTATCACCTCGATATTAAAACCAGTGCATTGGTGCAGGTGTCTTCCACCTTTCCATTTTGGCGGGCAATGCTTGCTAGTAATCAAACCAAGCCCTAAGTGGAGAGGAAAAGAGTGGAGTAGAAAGAGAGGAAAGATAAATGGGAAACAAGGACTGCAAACATAAGAAAAAACAGGGTTTGAAACTCACAATTCTGGCAACTGGGCATGTGCACTGCAAAAGAGACACAAAAATTAGGTAACGAGCACCAGCAGGAAGCAGTGTAGCATCCCAGAGTAGTGGGATTGTATCTTGATAGGGCTTGGTCGGTGGGGTAGGGGGCTGGAATTTGAGAGGGGTTAAACAAGGAGACAGAGGCACGGAAGCACTTTCTCAAACCTGGAATTGAACAGGCTGCTTCACTGGAGTAGCTTGCAGAAGTCTGGAGAAAACAATTGTCCACACTGAGCAAAGGAGAAATGCCTAAGTTTCCCTGGCACATCTTACAAGAAAGGGTCAAAACAACTCAGAAAAGTGATCTTGCAGGAAAGAATACATTCTGTGAGACCATTTACTAGAGGATTATGTTCGTGAGAAGCCCCAGAGGGCATCCCCATTTACCAAACCCCTCAGGAACACGCTGGGAACGAGAGCACTGGTGCCAATGAGTTCAGAGGTGGTTTTCTTATGTAAGAAGGTAAGCAGGTGGTCACAGAACTATATTCTATCACAGTAGTAAAGATGAGACCCCAAAGTCCCATTAATAGGCTCTGTGGCAATAAAGAAGAGGTGAGAGTTTATAACTGCTAGAAGCCCAGGGGCCATAATTACTATGGTGTCAGCATGTCAGAAAGAAAGGCAAAGGCCTTGACCCATAGCAGTTAAGAAATTGATTAATAGGAAACAATGTCTGTAAAAGAAAAATAGTTGGGCAGAAAATGGATCCAAATGGAAATAGCTTTTTCTATGATTACACCATTTATCCTGCACTTTCTATATGATCCTAACCTCCATTAGTCAGTGTGTTTTTCTCCATCATTTTTACGTACCCAATAACCTTTTGTCTTTATTTATTCACCCAACTGTTATTAAGGGTATATTACATGCTAGTTTTACTGAGATATGGAAGTAAACTAAACAATATTTCTGCCCTCTTGGCACTTATATTCTGTGAAAGGGAGAGGTCCGGTAGAGAAATAATCATGTGAAGCATCAGTTGGAGGTTCAGGGAGTTAGTGGTAGGGTATGGCTTGATAACTTTCTGTTCTCTTTCTCCTCATTAAAGCACAGTTTCAACATAAACAATTTCATCCTAGTCTACAGAAATTTCAAAAAAAATTACTACGGGTAGTAATATTTAAATTTTGCTTTAACTTCAAAATGTCTCTTCATTATTGTTTCATAGATGAAGCACCTGAGGAATTATTAAAAAGAATGTTCATCTCAGTGGACCTACACCATCCTATCCACCACTGTAAAAACTTTGTACCAACATCCTATCCCCTTTTGTATAAATTGTGAAGACCACAAGAGCCGAATTTATTTAAACTTATGTTGAATTCTTATAATAAATATGTTTTGAGCATCTGCCTCAGAAACAATGATTTCTCCAGTGATACAGGTTTGTATATTTCTATAAAAGATTTGCAGGAAAAACATGCAAGTAAGTCAACCAGACACCTAAGTTCTATTCTTACGTTTTGATCTTCACAAAGTATTTAATTGTTGCCAGGGTAAAATGAGCGTCATCAACAGTAAAAGTTGATGCTACAGGCTTTCTGCTCATATGGTAACAAGATAGTGATGTTTGCTAGTTTAATGATAATAAGCTGAGAATCCTACATACTGTGAAATTGTGTCATCACACTAATAGCCTAATTTGGGCACAGCCAATGCCACACTGTTCTTCCAGAAGGCTCCCACTTAGAGAAGAGAGAAATTCTCTCCACATAATAGATATAATCAGTGGCCCTTTTCTCTCTGTCTCTTCAACACCAAACACCATGTCATCTACTTTCCCCCTGCTATTGAAGAACAGTTATTATTTCTGACCCTGACAAATATCTCAGTTTTCCTAGGCATGTGCTGCTGCTGGGAAGAAAGCATTTGGCAGTAATTTTAAAAATGACAGTGGGGTTATTTAGAAGACCTCATGTTTCGTGGCTTTTTTTGGTCATTCTGCCTTTTCCCTGTAGCTGGGTAGAAGCACTAATGTGACAGCAAGCTCCCTAACCTTGTGTGACCTATTTTAATTAGCTCGCCTGGGCCTCGTGGTAGCATCTATAAAACGAACCAGATAGAAAAGAAACAACAAAACCGTGCTGACAACATATAGCACATTCAATTCTGACAGAATTTAATTTTGAAAGGTAAATTTCAAAGAAATCATTTATTTCTTTTTCACTGAAAAAATAAGAGTTTCATATTGAAAAGATGGTCATGGTATATTAGAAATAGATTAAAGTTTTGCTCACGATATGAGACAAAAATACTCTGCTATACTAGAAAGTATTATTCTTAAATTACTGGTAAAGTTCCCACATAACTCCCTCTAATTCACCTTCCTTAACCCCAATTTGGGAAGTCCCCTTTCCTGTTATCTTGTCTTCTTCTACAGCTGTTGAAGTTATAGGAGTCGATTCCAGCATACATCATTGGAACCCTCCATCTTCTACGGAGGCAGACAATGAAGACAGCCAACCACAGACCACCTACACTTATGAGCCAAAAGAAAGTTTGAAGTTATTATTCAGGAAACAGCAAGAAAAATCCTAATATGGTTTTCTTTTAGCATCACTGAATAAGTGCTTCTGACCTGATGCTGTTCTACCTTTGCCTATTACTGATTATACTAATCAGATTTATGTTTTCCGGAAATGTCATCAAGCCACACGCAATAAAGATGGTTCCAGTCCATGAACCCCTGTATCACTCTCCCTCCAGAGAAACCCTAACTGCCCCCTTCTATCATGTCCCGATTCAGCAGGAAGCAGTTAG
>CAUYRH010051344.1:0-18919 GCA_963574655.1 Perodicticus potto
CTTTCATTATGTTCTACTATTCCTTTGTTTTTTTGAGACACAGCCTCAAACTGTCACCCTGGATAGAGTGCTGTGGCATCACAGCTCACAGCAACCTCCAATACCTGGGCTCAAGCGAGTCTCCTGCCTCTGCCTCCCAAGGAGCTGGGACTACAGGCACCCACCACAATGCCCGGCCATTTTTTTTTTTTTTTGGTTGCAGCCACCATAGTTGTTTGGCGGGCCCAGGCTGGATTCAATCCGCCAGCTCAGGTGTGTGTGGCTGGCGCCTTAGCCTGTTGAGCCACAGGTGCCGAGCTTTACCATTTTTATTTTATGTAGCTGGACAAAGGAAATGGACAAGGCCAGGTTCTTGTTTGGAGAGGAAGACCATAGCTCCAATAAATGCTTTCTCCCCCACTCTTTGCAAGATACTTGCTTTTAACCTTAATTTTCTCATCTGTATAATGAGCATTATTTCACTACTTGCTCTGATAGACTAAGATTTTTTTTTTTGAAGAAAAAAATTGTTTTTTTTTTGAGATAGAGTCTCACTTTGTTGCCCTCAATAGAGTGCAGTGGCATCACAGCTCACACCAACCTCCAGCTCTTGGGCTTAGGCAATTCTCTTGCCTCAGCCTCCGGAGTAGCTAGGACTACAGGCACCTGCCACAACACCCGCCTGTCTTTTATTGCAGTTTGGCCAGGGCCGGGTTCAAACCTGCCACCTCGGTATATGGGGCCAGCGCGCTACTCACTGAACCACAGGTGCTGCCCTAAAGAAAATATTCTAAAAACAAAATTAGTATAAAAGCATAATGATTATTAATTTACAAATTAAAAAAGGAATAACTTCTTTTGTGCTCATATTTAGGATGTAAGTTTCACCGTAGCCATTTACATGGTCGTAGTCAAACATGGAAAAAGGGTCTGGGAATATTTAGCAAGACTTCGTTCTCATCGCAAAAGCATCCAGAGTCTCTTGTTTGGAGTTCACCTGGACAGCAATGAGCCTAGACTGCTGAGCCTTGGGAGAGACAGGCTTTTGGTGAGCTGGTTAGCTTTCCTCTACCTCAGTGCTTTTCAGCCTTTTTTATTCCATGGCACACTGGAACCTATAGTTAAACTTCCATGGCACACTTAAATTATGTTGATCAACACAAAGAATGAAAAAAAAAAAAAAGAATATACTTACTGTTCTTTGAACTTCCTTCAAAAATAATTTAATTAACAAAGGAAAAAATAATTTAATTAATGATCTTTAAAAATTTTTCACAGCATACCGATTAAAAATCACTACCTAGTCATTTTGCCTTAACACAAGTGTGACAGAGACTCACATTCTAAATGAGGAAGCTTCTGGGAAGCAACAAGTGCGAAGGCAATGGGAGGCAGTGTCCCCATAGCATGGAGAACCCTGCCCCTTGCCTCCTTGCGCGCTCTGGGAAAGCCGACACTCACTAATATTTTGTGTGTAGGGGTCAGGCCAGGCCGTCACTTAAATGTGAAAATAGTAAAAGATATAAGTTACCGGGAAATGCAATATTACAGGATCAAGCCTGAAAGATTCAAAATCAGTCAACATGTTTATCTGCACATCCTTCCTTCTTTCCCTCCTTGGTCCCTTCCTTTTCTCTCTTTCCTTCCTTTATTCCTTCCATCCATCCACCCACCCATCCATCCATCCTGGTCTGCTCACCAAAACATAACTATGGGAGAGATTCAGCAGGCTGCTAATTTGCAATGGTTGAGTGCTGTGCTCAGATTTAGTTGTGAGTTAGTTCCTGCACTCAAAGAGTTCCTAAGAGTCCGGTAAGAGATGCAGGATAACAGAACTGTAAGAGTTTGGGTTTCAGAGTCAGTTGGGCCTAAATTTGAATTTTTAGTCTGCCCCTTTTAAACTATGTGACCTTGGGCAAGCAACTCTGGACATCAGTTTTCTCATCTGTAAAATGAGCACAATAGTTCTACTTGGTAGGAGAGTTATGAGGATTAAATGGCATACTGCTTGAAGAGCACTTAGCTCATCATCTTGCTCATAGTGAATGCTCAATAATCGGAACTGATTAGGTGTCAGGTCTTGGCAAGTCTTCTTTTGGAGACCTGATACTGTCTCCCCTAGAACAGTACTATTGGCTGATAATTACAAAGGCTGTTAACCAAGAGCTTGAGGCTCCTTAGCTGAGCCTCTTCTTTGACTAAGTCCTTATGGTGTCCATCTGGGCCCCTCTGCAGATAGAGTATAATCTTCTCCAGAGCTGCAAAGACCACCTGGAAATCCTGGACATTCACCGAACTGACCAGGGTGACTACCCCACCTGTATGGTCTGGTACCCACCACTCGCCAAGGAGCTCTTCCTACTCATTTGCAACAGTGGCTACAAAGTGAAACTTTTTAATTCTACCACCAAAATGTGCAGGTAAGTACCAAGAGCTCCCCACTAATTTGTAAATCAATTTCTCTGGCCCTAACCTATTTCAAGTCTCAATTTAAGGACCTGTGAACAGCTTGGCTACAATTATCATCTTTACTTTGCAAAAGAGAAAACTGAGGCATAGATAACGTAAGTAATTCTCACCTAGAGTCACATGGCCAGGAAGTGCCAGTGGCAGGCTGCAAACCTAAAGCCCTTGCACCTAAGCCTGGTCTTGCAGCAGGTAAGGCCTCCAGAGCTCAGTGCCTGTGAGTCAATGAAGAAAACAGACCCTGGGAAGCTGGAAAAGTCACTGATGTTCTAAATTCTCCTTCCTTCTCTCATGAAGAAAAATATACTTTCACCTGACTACTACGAATTGTTGATTTTTATTATTCTTAGCTCTCAAAGGAGTTTGTTTGTTTGTTTTTAGAGACAGAGTCTCACTTTATTGCCCTCGGTAGAGCGCTGTGGCATCACTGCTCACAGCAACCTCCAACTCCTTGGGCTTAGGCGCTTCTCTTGCCTCAGCCTCCTGAGTAGCTGGGATTACAGGCACCTGCCACAACGCCCCACTATTTTTTTGTTGCAGTTTGGCCGGGCTGAGTTCAAACCCACCACCCTCGGTATATGGGGCTGGCACCCTACCCACTGAGCCACAGGCACCGCCCTCTCAAAGGAGTTTTAAATTCAACTGGTAGCATTTCTATTTATTTATTTTTATTTTTTTTTTTTTGTAGAGATAGAGTCTCACTTTCTCGCCCTCGGAGGAGTGCCGTGGTGTCACACAGCTCACAGCAACCTCCAACTCCTGGGCTTAGGTGATTCTCTTGCCTCAGCCTCCCGAGTAGCTGGGACTATAGGCGCCTGCCACAACGCCTGGCTATTTTTCTGTTTTGCTGAGGCTGGGTTTGAACCCGCCACCTTTGGTATATGGGGCTGGGCGCCCTACTTAATAAGCCACAGGCGCCGCCCACTGATAGCATTTCTTTGTTCACTCCCTACATGAGCCAAGTACTGTTCCATCACCATGGAATTTACACTTTCATGGCGGAGGGGTAATGGTGGCCAGGTGGTCATCAGCGTTCTGCAAAAAGGGGGCAAAGGCAAGAAGAGAAGGGACATGCTAGAGCAGAGGGGCTGCTGCTGCACATGGGGCTGGGGGTCAGAGAGAATGACCTATGGATGGACACTCAAAGGAAATGTGAGAGCAGACAATGTCATTAGAGGAAAAATTATCCAGACAGAGGACCAGCAAGTGCAAAGGATGGAAGGCAGAAAGAGTTTGGGGTTTCAGAAATGCTGAGAAAGTCAGCCTGGGAGAGCGGGTCAGAAGCGTGGGCATGACACTGTGGGGACTTTGGCTCTTTTCTGCATAAGAGTTAGTGGAGGATTTTGAGCAGAGGAGTGACCTGTTCTGATTCATACTTAAAAATGATGTCAGGCTTTTGTATAGAGATTAGAGTCTGTGGCTGAAAGGTAGAAGCAAGGCTCAGAAAGGTGTTGTAGGAGATTCTGGTGGCTTGGCCCCAGGGGCAGCAGGGACTGGTCTGATTTGGGGGTGGATCCTGCAAGTTGAGCAAACAGTTTGCTGATGCAGTGAAAGGGACGTGTGAGAGCTGGGGCTTGTCACATAACTCAAAGCCAGGGGGCTAGAATTGACCTTTGGAGAGGGAAGGAAGACAATGGGAAGAATAGACTTGAGGGCCAGGCCCTGCGGCTCACACCTATACTCCTAGCACTTTAGGAGGCCTTGGCAGGGGGATCACTTGAAGCCAGAAGGCTGCAGAGCCTGTGATTGCACCAAGCACTGTAGCCTAGGTGACAGGGTGAGACCCCCTCTCTTAAAAACACAAAGAAAACGAATAGATTTGAGACAAATGAAGAGTCAGAGTTTGGACGATGCAAGTTTGAGATGCCTACTCATCATCCAAGTGGGAATACACAAATTAGGCTCCTAAGTATAGAGGTCATGGGAGAGGCTGGGCTGAAGGATGGATCAAATCCATGAGTTCCTGGTTGTCTAGTGGTTAGGAGCAAATCCAAAATAGTAACAAATAAAGCCCACAGACAGGAAACCCCAGGGAGGAAGAGTAGATGGAGATTGAATGATCCTGCCCAGGGCATCCGAAGTTTAGCCTCTAAGCACAGCATCTCCCTGCCTTCTGAAGCCCTCCTGCATCTGCAGGTGACTTCTTGTGCTTCCAGCCTACCCAGGTCCCAGGGGTTGCCCTATGTGATAAGCATTTATTATTGTGCGCCATCTCTGCACCAGAGCCTGCATGCCTCATCCTGTTTCATCTTCAACAATCCTATAGAGTATCCCGAAGAGATTTGGGAAGACTGTCTTATTTGTCCAAGGTCAAGCAAGGCAGGAATTGACCTTTGAACGCAGCCTGCACTCTGTCCTCTACTCAGCACTACAGGCCCCTGACACAACCCTGGCTTTGAGATCTTACCTGTTCTGCCTTGGGGGAGAGCTTCGGATTGTGGTTTGGCTATGTCCTGCATACAGCTGAAAAAGGAGGAGGAGGCAGGAGAAACTGGAAGTGAGAATGTTTCAGTAATCCCACTCAGGGGAAGGAAGTTAGGGCAGCAGCTGGCCCTAGGCTTAAGGACGATGATTGTTTTGAAATGTATCTCAGATAAAATAGGTCCTGAAAAGGCCTGGACCACCCAGAATCTTTTTTTTAAAAAAAAAACAACAAAACATTTCTTTTCCAGAAAGCACAAGGAAAAATGACTAAGCAATGTCATGTCATATGATAGGAAGAGAAATTCAGTACAATTTTTAAAAACTATGAAAACCCTTGAAAGCATATGTAAAGAAAAGTTTTAGGAAGATTTCAGAATCTTCATACACTGTCTTTAATGGATAACTACTTTTTTTTGAGACAGTTTCACTTTGTTACCCTTGGTAGAGTGTCATGGCCATCATAGCTCACAGAAAAATCAAACTCTTGGGCTCAAGTGATCCTCTTGCCTCAGCCTTCCAAGTAGCTGGGACTACAGACGCCCAACACAACACCCAGCTGTTTTTAGAGACTGACTCTCAGTCTTGTTCAGGCTGGTCTTGCTCATAAGCACAAGTAATCTACCGCCTTGGCCTCCCAGAGTGCTAAGATTACAGGCATGAGCCACTGGGCCTGGTGGATACCTACTTTTTGAACAAAGAACATCCCTCAGATATGCCCAGTCCTGAGAAAATCTGGATCTGTAGAGCAGGAGAATTACAGATGGCAGGCCTCAGACTTGACGTTCCTCCTAATAGTTGTTAACCAGAGAAAAGAGGCAGGAGGGACTTTTAGTCACACAGTTCTAAGTTTCTGGCTATTGAAGATCAATCTGAAAGCATGAAGCATCTTTTTCAAAACATAACTTACTGGCTGAGCACAATTGCTCATGCCTATAATCCCAGCAATTTGAGAGGTCAAGGTGGGAGGATCACCTGAGGCCAAGAGTTCAAGACCAGCCTCGGCAACATAGTGAGACCCCATCTCTACAAAATATTAAAATTAGCTGGGTGTGGTGACATGTGCCTGTTGTCCCAGTTACTTGGGAGGCTGAGGCAGGAGGATGTCTTGAGGCCAGGAGTTGGAGCCTGCGGGGCTGTGATTATGCTATTGTACTCCAGGCTGGGTAACAGAGCAAAGGCCCGTTTGTAAAAAATAGGTAACTGAAGTGAACAATTCAGTGGCATTTAGTACAGTCACAATGTTGTGCAGCCCCATCTCCATCTAGTGCCAGAACATTTCCATCATTCCAAAATAAAACCCCTGCATGAAGCATCTTTTAAGTTGTTGAAATAATAAGGCCTCATAACGACACCTAAGTGGGAAGGAATTACCTTTTCATGATAAATCCAAAAGAATTTCAAGTGGATTTTTAAATACTTGAAAGAACGTGAAAAGACAGTTCCCAGAAAAAGGCCAATAAACCTATGAGCAGATGCTCACTAGTATATCAAAGATGCAAATGAAAACAAAATATCATTTTTCACAAATCAGATCAGCAAAGATAAAAATGATTGACAGTGCCTGGTGCTGGCAAGGCATTAGGAAAACAGGGCACTCTCATCTGCTGCTGGTGGGGGTGTAAATTGGTATAACTTTTGGGACAGCAATTTGTCACCCTCTATTAAATTTTATCATATCTTTTGACTTGTAGGAATATAGCCCACAGAAGTACTCACACAGTATGCCAAGACATAAGTAAAAGGATGTCTTGTTTGAAAATATTTTTAAAAATGGAAACAATCCAAATGCCCATTAATAGAGGATTAGTTAAATGATAGCTCGTCAATGCAGTGGAACATGATGCTGTTTTTAGAAAAGAAAAAGAGTAAGATAGCTCTCTCTGTAGGAACATGGAAATATCTCGAATATGTAATACGAGATAAAGCAAAGTGCCAATGAAGCATGAATAGCATACTTCTATTTTTATATAAAATTATATAAGAAATTCTTGAGTCATACGCACCCAACTGTTACCTGTGATTATCTTGGGACAGGGTACAGCAAAGTAGAATTATAGTAGATTTTCTATTTTATATATATATGTGTGTATGTATATACATATTTTTTGCAGTTTTTGGCTAGAGCTGGGTTTGAACCCACCACCTCCGGCATATGGGGCCAGCGCCCTACTTCTTTAAGCCACAGGCACTGCCCTATTTTCTATATTTTTAAATGTATGAAAATTTTCACAATGAATATGTAATATTGATTGAGTGATTGATTGATTGATACAGTCTCTCTATGTCATCCTCAGTAGAGCTGTGGCATCACAGCTCATAGCATCCTTAAGCTCTTGGGCTTAAGCGATTCTCTTGTCTCAGCCTCCCAAGTAGCTGAGACTACAGGTGCCCACCACAACACTGGTTATTTGTTGATGTTATTGTTGTGGTTGTGGTTGTTGTCGTTTAGCAGGCCCAGGCTGGGTTCGAACCTGCCAGCCCCAGTGTTTATGGCTGGTGCCCTAACCATTGAGCTATGGGTGCTGAGCCTGTAATACTTTTTCAATAAGAAGAAAAAGGTATGGCTTGGTGCCTATGGCTCAAGTGGCTAAGGCACCAGCCACATACACCAGAGCTGGCAGGTTTGAATCCAGCCCAGGCCCGCCAAACAACAATGAGAGCTGCAAACAAAAAATAGCCAGGTGTTGTGGCGGGCGCCTGTAGTCCCAGCTACTTGGGAGGCAGAGACAGGAGAATCGCTGGAGCTCAGGAGTTGGAGGTTGCTGTGAGCTGTGATGCCTCGGCACTCTACCCAGGGTGACAGCTTAAGGCTCTGTCTCAAAAAAAAAAAAAAAAGAAGAAAAAGATATTGACTTTATACAATTGGTTGATGTGTTCAGTAAGTAGTACTAGGTAACAGTTATATATTTGTGTACCAGAAATTATGCTAAGTGCTTTATACTAAGTTAACTTATATAACTCAGCACAGTCTTATAGCATAAGTACTGTCCTTTTCCTTATTTTACAAATAAGGAACCCAAGACACACAGAGGTTGAGTAACTTAACATTTTCCCCCTTATTTATAATTTAAATTGGTATATAATTTATAAACCATACTCACCCTTTTAAAGTAAACACATAAGTGGTTTTTAGTATATTCACAAAGTTGAACGATCACCACTATCCAGCTCAAGAACATTTTCATCACCTCAGAAAGAAACCTAGTCCCCATGGGCAGTCACTCCCCATTCTTCCCTCCCCTCCTGTCCCTGGAAACCACTCTCTGTAGTGTAACCTGCATTCTGTCTTACGGATTTACCTATTCCGGATATATAAATGTAATGTAATCTGCATTCTGTCTTATGGATTTGTATATTTGGGATATATAAATTCATATTCATATAAGTGGAATCATATGATACGTGGCCTTTTATACCCAGCTTCTTTCACTTGACATAATATTCTTCAGGTTCATTCACATTTTGACATGAATCACTACTTCGTTCCTTTTTATGGCTGAATAATATTCCATTGTATGGATATGCCACTTTCTGTTTATCTGTTCATCAGTTGATGAACATTAGAGTTGTTTCTGTTTTTTGGCTGTTGTGAACATTTGGGAATATATTTCTGTTGAGATTTATGTCTAATTTCTCCTATATGCAGCCCTAGGAGTGGACATACTGGTTCATACAGTAACTATGTGTTTAACCATTTGAGGATCTTGCCATTTTTCACAGCAACTATACCGTTTTGCATTCCCATCAGCATTATATAAAGATTCCAGTTTCAGGGGCGGCACCTGTGGCTCAAAGGAGTAAGGCACTGGCCCCATATGCTGGAGGTAGCGGGTTCAAACCCAGCCCCAGCCAAAAACTGCAAAACTGCAAAAAAAAAAAAAAAAAGATTCCAGTTTCTTTCCACCTTGCTCTGAATTTTCTTTCTTGAGATAGGGTCTTGCTCTGTTGCCTGGGCTAGAGTGTAGTAGCATCATCATAGTTCACTGCAACCTCAAACTCCAGGGCTCAAGTGATCTTCCTGCCTCGGTTTCCCAAGTAGCTGGACTATAGGCATGTGCTACCATACCTGGCTAATTTTTAAAAAAGTTTTCTGTAGAGACAGGGTCTTGCCATTGCCCAGGCTGGTCTTGAACTCCTGCCCTCAAGTAAATCCTCCTGCCTCAGCTTCCCAAAGTGTTGAGATTATAGGTGTGAGCCACCGAGCCTGGTCTGCCCTGATTTTTAAGGGTCAGAGGCAGGATTCAAATCAGAGTCTGTGCTCTTCAGCAGGCTCTGTCCTGCCTCCACCCTCTCAGTGACATGTGAAGGGCCTTCAACATTTCCACTTAAACGATAAAAGAAGCAGGACTTAGAATTAGATGGTGCATTGTCTAGCAAGTGGTCATTTTAGTGTTTCTAAAATGTCACCTAATGTGACATGCATGTAAACTTGCTCATGGGTCATCCCAGGCTGACGCACACCCTCCCCACAGCACCGAGGAGCCCCCACAGGGGGAAAGCCACTTTCATAACGGCCCCAGTCCCCTACTCAGTTTCACCTCCCTCTACCTCCTACTCCTTTCCCCTACCATATTCTATGTCCCCTACCTTTGCACCTCCCATGCCTGCTTCATGCGTCCCTGGGACTTCCATGTTTGTCTCTGCATCTCCAATTCACCATTCCAGAAGCAGCTTAGATGTCACTTGGGCAGTCTTCACTCTTCTGGCAAAATCCCTGCACTGTGAAATTGCTGGGTTTCCACGCTGCTCTCCTCATGTTGATTCCATGTCTGTTGCCCCTGCCAGGATGTGACCACAGTGGCAGGAGCCATATTTTACTCATTTCCACATCCCAGGCACCTAACACAATGCCTGGCACAGAGAGGTACTCAGGAAGGGCTTGTTGAATGGAATCTGCTCTTTATCTGTCCAGAACATACATGAGCCCCTGCTGGCCCAGGAATACTCGGGCTAGGAACAGGGAATACAGGAAGGAACCACATCCAGACTCTCAGGCTTATCAGCATAAGCTGAAATCCCTGCTGAGCTTCCACAGGGACAGACCTGGGTTTTGTAGGGCTTATGGTATTCAAATTTCGTAGGCTCTCTCTTTTTTTTTTTTTTCAAAAAAAAAAAAGGAGGCTCAGAGCCTGTGGTTCAAACGGCTAAGGCACCAGCCACATTCACCTGAGCTGGCAGGTTCGAATCCAGCCTGGGCCTGCCAAGCAACATGATGGCTGCAACCAAAAAGTAGCCAGAGCTCGGTGCCTGTGGCTCAATGGGCTAAGGCGCCAGCCACGTACACTTGAACTGGGGGGGTTCTAATCCAGCCCGGGCCCGCCAAAACAACAATAACGGCTGCCACCCAAAAAAAAAAAAAAAAAATGGCCAGGCGTTGTGGCAGGCGCCTGTAGTCCCAGCTACTTGGGAGGCGGAGGCAGGAGACTCGCTTGAGCCCAGGAATTGGAGGTTTTTCTGAGCTATGATGCCACGGCACTCTACCCAGGGTGACAGCTTGAGGCTCTGTCTCAAAAGAAAAAAAAAAATAGCCGGGTGTTGTAGTGGGCGCCTGTAGATCCAGCTACTTGGGAGGCTGAAGCAAGAGAATCGCTTAAGCCCAAGAGTTTGAGGTTGCTGTGAGCTGTGATGCCACAGTCCTCTACCCAGGGCAACATAGTGAGACTCTGTCCCCCCCCCAAAAAAAGGAAACATAATTAAAAACAAAAAGTAGCTAGGGCCCCTCCCCGGGTATCAGATGGTGGCTGTACAAGTGAAGGGTCTGAAGCTTACTTTTTGGTATCTTCAAGAAGAATCCAGCTCTGGGTCTCAGGTAGCATCCAGTGTCCTCACCTCTGAACAGATTCGACTGGTACTGGGACATGATTCAATTACAATTTGATGCACAGACAGCTTTTTGGAAATCTGTATGTTGCACACATACCTGCACATCAGACATCTGGGACAACGTGCAGTATCTCCTTCTAATCTCTTGGCCTCCCGTTGGGGAATGGGGTGTTTATTTGTATCCTGCCAATGCATGTCACTTCTTCACAGCTTTTTTCTCGTCCCTTGTTCACATACACATTCTTGAGGCATAATGTTCCCTTCACTCAGCTGTCAAAGAGGGAAGTCAGAATCACTACTGTTAAAAGCATCCTCCATAATCAGCTTCCCTGGAGCATTGCTGTTGGGAGTGTGGCCCCATATTTATGGCAGCACAGGCAGCAGTGGAGAGAGAAGTTCTTATGGACAGAGTTAGCTGAGTGACAAGAGAGAAAATTCAGAATGAAAAATGTATAAGGATATCATGACCGAAAAGCCTTAAAACCTACATTCAGATTTATGGAATTTAAAAAGGTTTTTCTTTTTTCTCATTCAGAAAGACACTCCTTGGACCAGCTTATGGTTCTCCTATTGAGCAGGCACAAGTCCTCCCAGCGAGGACCACCATGGAACTACAGAGGCGCTACTTGGTGTTCATTAACAGAGACAAGGTAGCAGCCCTTGGTTCTCGACCTCTGTAAGTGGCTGTGTGATGAGCAGCAGTCAGCTGTGAAGATTGTAAGACTCAGCGAGGCCTGTCTTCATAGCCCAGCCCCCTACTTCTAGCTAGGTCATAGTGATACTGAAAATTGCCATAGATTAGTGAAAATGATTCTTGGGCATTTCTAAGCAGAATTACTGTATTTTCTGAAGACACAGGGATTTGTGAAGATCACCAAAGGACTTTTCTTCCTTATTTACATGGAAAGCTCTCATAAAGATATGCAAATGAGTTACATTAGTAGTACATTTAATGAATAATCTATATTGAAAAGCACAGAGGCCAGGTGTGGTGGCTCACACCTATAATCCTAGCACTTTGGGAGGCCAAGGCAGGTGTATTGCTTGAGCTTAGGAATTCAAGACCAGCCTGAGTAAGAGCAAGACCTCATCTCTATTAAAAACAGAAAACACTAGCGAGGTACCTGTAGTCCCAGCTACTCAGGAGGCTGAGGCAAGAGGATCACTTGAGCCCAGGAGTTTGAGGTTGCTGTGAGCTATGACATCACAGCACTCTACCAGGGGAACAGAGTGAGACTGTCTCAAAAAAAAAATTAAAAAATAAAAGAAAGAAAGAAAGAAGGAAAGAAAGCAAAGGAAAAAAGAAAAGCGTAACGTGAGAATTATTCTGGAAAACTCTGGACATCTGAGCACAAGGCAGGGAGGAAGGCTTCCCTTCTGTGTACCTGCTGACACTGCCCAGCGGCCCATCTCCTCTCAGGGACCTCCCCGGAGGGCTGGTGTGTGTGGATACCTAGTGATGTTAAGTCAGCTCTCATATTCTGAGAGGCTTCCAAACACACAGGTCTCTCTGGCACTTAGAGGTGGAGGTAACATGTGAGTGTGCCAGCCTCTCTTGATGCCTAGTTACCTGAGTCTGACTATCCAGTTACAAATTCCTTTCCAGGTTGGACTTCAGATCTTACCAGTCGATGGCAATCCACATAAGACATCGGCTATAATTTGCCACCCAAATGGGGTGGCTGGATTGGCCCTTTCCTACGATGGTTGCTATGCCTTCACAGCAGGAGGACATGATCGCTCGGTTGTACAGTGGAAAATCAACTTAAGGTCTGTGATGGGGCAAGAAACTTGGCCCATAAGGAGAATGTCAAGTGCAGACCCCTTCTTTTCAGTCAGCAATAGCAAATAAGTACTAAATCTCTACCATGTGCCGGGCGCTGTGCTTGGATGTTACAAGGCCTGGCTTTCACATTACTCCCTTGTGACATCTGTTCACATTTACATGCAGACAGAAGTCTCTTGGACCCATGGCATTTGCAGTTCAGGCAGTGTGACTGTACCTTGGGTTCACCCTTGCTCACTAAAATACATCTTACTCTGTTCTGCATATCCACCCCAATTAGGAAGATCTAGGCCGAATCTCCAAAGTGTACGTTACAGAAATAGTAAGAGCATTATTTGAAATATGTATTTTCAGTCTGCTCTTCTCACTGTCCCCCATCCTGAACTGAGAACCTCAGCCTAAAGTAAGGCTGCAAAATTCTGGAGTTGGACATTGGAAAGGATGTGGACTTAAAGGTCAAAGAGACATGAGTTCTAATATGAGACCTATTCTGTACTAGCTGTGGGACCTAGGGCCAGCTTCTTTTTTCTTTTCTTTTTTTTTTTTTTTGAGACAGAGCCTCAAGCTGTCACCCTGGGTAGAGTGCCGTGGCATCACAGCTCACAGCAACCTCCAATTCCTGGGCTCAAGCGAGTCTCCTGCCTCCGCCTCCCAAGAAGCTGGGACTACAGGTGCCCACCACAACGCCCGGCCATTTTTTGGTTGCAACCGTCACTGTTCTTTGGCGGGCCCAGGCTGGATTCGAACCCACCGGCTTAGGTGTACGTGGCTGGCGCCTTAGCCCATTGAGCCACAGGCGCCAAGCCTAGGGCCAGTTTCTTAACAGCTGTGATTTTTAGATTCTGTCACATGTCGCTTCTGACACCACTTGACAGGTCTCCAGCCTAGCTTAACTAGGTTCCGGACGCAGACCGCTAAGTTACCTTGCTCAGGTACAGTTTCTCTTAGGTGCCTGAGGGCTATCTACTTTAGCTGGAGAGAGAGTCAGAGATAGTAAAGCAGTCTTCTTAGAAAGATAGATCTTAGTCTTTAGCAGAGCTTAGTAATCTTCAGCAGAGAGATGCCATGCTGGCGTTCTGCAGGCAGAAGAGGAGACAGAGTCAGAGTAAGCAGGTCCGTTACAGAATGCGCGTGCCTTTTGACTGCCTTCTCCTCCAGCCTCGTATAAGGCTGATCTTGTGCCTCTCAACATTACAGGTGTAGAGAATGCCAATTCACCACTGCTCGAATCTCGCGAGCTCCCATGCTTATTAGGAGAGCTAAATCCCTCTCCATGCCCTTTCCACCAAGGTGTTCCATTATTGAGCTATACAGGTATTTCTTATAACTCTCCACTCCTCCTAGCCATAGGCTATATGGGCTGCAACAAGATTCCTTTTCTGTGAAATGTGGGTAATCATAGGGACTTTTATAGGATAGTATAGAGCTAAGTACACAGTAAATTAATGATTTCCTTTCTTCCCTTTTTTCTTTCTTCTTCTTCTTCTTCTTATTGCTATTTTTTAAAAAATTTATTGTTGGGGATTCATTGAGGGTACAAGAACCCGGGTTATACTGATTGCATTTGTTAGGTAAAGATCCTCTTACAATTGTGTCTTGCCCCCAAAAGGTGTGGCACACACCAAGACCCCACCCCTCTCGCTCCTTCCCTCTCTGCTCTTCCTTTCCCCACCCCTCCCTCCTCCTTTCTCTCTCTGCTCTCCCTTCCCCCACCCCCACCATGTCATTAATTGTCCTCGTATCAAAATTGAGTACATAGGCCCTTACTTATGCGCCCAGGATCTTTATCACTAAAAAAGGGGGCAGCCACTCACTCGATCCTCTCATTTATCCAAATGCAGTGAGCTCCCCTGGACAGAGTATACCACTCAGCAGCCAGTTCCTGTTCTGACCACCTTCTCCAAGCCCTCTCTGCCTGCCTGTCTCAGACGGGCCTCTGTCCTGACCCCATGACAATAAGGAGCCAGGCAGAACCAGCTCAGAGGCACCTTCCTTCCTCAAAGAACATATTTGATTCATGGCTTCTAGTAAAGTGTACCCCCTGCCATCTGCCAGGCGCATATCTTTCTTTTTATGGCAGACATTGAAGCTTCTCCTCTTAACCCAAATATGAGCAAAAATAGCCGGTGAAATCTGCTTTGGAGCCATGGTGGCTTCAGATTGCAGTTGCAACTCTGACTTTCACCTCTGCCTTCACCTGAGAGAGCAATCTTGGGAATCTGGGGACTTAGAAGCTGGAGGTGAGCGCTCTGATCGAAAAATACTCTCCCTTCCTGTCCTCAGAATGAACTGCTTGATTCCTTGCTACCTAGACTGTTACCTAGACCACCAGGGCAAGCAGCACCCTGCAGGAGAGCAGACTCTTCCCTTTTTCATTTTTGTTCCCTTCTCAGTCGTCATGGGCTCTGCAGTGGTAGAGATCTAAAGAGAATAAAAGGCCCCCGCTTTCTGATAGCTTTCCTGTGCTTGGCCAGAGTCCAGGCTTCTGAGAATATCAATTTAATCTGTTGTGGGGACAAAGGATCATTATAAACTAATTAGCACTTCATTACTGCTTCTGGTGACTTAATATGTTCAGTGCTTTGCTAATGGAAAGAAATGTAAAAACCCTAAACAAGTAAACAAACAAAATTCCCTAGTAGCTTTCCTGGTGGGGACGAGTTGTAGGGTGAAACAAGGAGAATAAATCGCCTCACTTGCTGATTATTATTACTATTTTTTTTTAAACAATAGAACAATAGTTGATTAGAAAAAGATAGGAAAGTTTCCAACACAATGAAAGGGGTTCCTAACAGGTTCTGATTGTTTTAATCAGTGCACTCCCCAACCCCAAAGCGCTACTGTCTCAGCTTACAGAACTTCCCTGGGAGAGTCCTCTCCATCCCACATTTCTCCCTCTCTATCTTTGAAAGTTTGCCACCCTTTTCCTCTCCTTGTCTGGTATCTGTCTTAGAATCCCCCATTACCTTTTTATGCTCAGCCTCACTGCCTCCTTCCACCCTGCTGCCCTGCTCAGCCAGGAGCAGAGGCCTGGGTTCACATCTCAGCTTCACTACCTATTTACGGAGTTAGGAGTTGTTTTGAGGGTGATGATTGCTGTCATTACTGTTCCTCTTCCTCCTCCAGGGAGCATTTCCTGGGCACTTACATGTCCCATCACAGTGCTCGTGGCTTTACCTCATTTCCCGGAAGTACTGTTTGTATTGCCGGGTACAGAGTAGATTTTCAGTAAATGTCACTTCCCTTTTGTGCCTGAATGTTAGAGGCACAATGTTAGAAACCCAAGTTAGGCAAAAGGAGATTTATGGGAAGGTCATTGACATGGCACCCGCAGGTGCCTTGGGCATTTGTCTGTGCTGTTGGCTTCATTCTCTGCAGAACATGGTCGCTGACAGTTTCCAAATTTCACAAATTGGAGTTCTCACTACAGAGAGAGTGACTCTCTTTCCCACCTCTGGTTGGAGCAATCCCAGTATGGGTCAGTTGACAGTGTCCAGGAAGCAGGGCGCATAGGATCTCTCTGACCACTGGAGCCCAGAATATTGGGTTGTTCCAGAGGACCAGGAACTCTTGTGAGCCTTTTCCCTTAGGGTCCTGGTGGTGACAGCTCCTCTGTGTCACTTCCAGCCTAGAACCACATGGCTAAAAGTGACCTCATTGCTCATGGAGCCTGTCAGGATCAGGCCTAGGCCTGACCTTAAGGCCACAGAGAGGAAGCCCTCTCAGCTGGGCAACCTGCCTCCACAGCCTAAAATAAGAGCCAAGGGTGGGGTGAAGAGTGGGTCCTGCTGGAGGGGCCCTCAGGCCCACCTGGAAAATACACCAGGTCCCTCAGACTCTCACCCAGCCCACAGACTTGGGCAAAGAGCCTCAGGAAGTGGACCAAGGACAGTCCGTTGCTGACTCTCTGTGAGAGAAGTAAAGGGGCCTAGCAACACCCATCTCCATGGTAATTATCTTCCTCACCTCTTTGTCCTGAGCCTTTACTCTGGGCCAGGCCCTGTGCTGTGTGCATTATCTGATTTCTTCCTCACTGCTGTCCTGTGACAGATCAAGAAACTAACTCCAAGGAGTTAAATAGCTGCCCAGGAGATGGAGTAACTGGTGGGCTGGGAGTTGACCCCACACCTCAACCAACATTCATTACAGGAGGGAAATAAAGAGCTTGGTCTGGCTCGGCGCCTGTGGCTCAACAGGCTAAGGCGCCAGCCACGTACACCTGAGCTGGCGGGTTTGAATCCAGCCCGGAACCACCAAACAACAATGACAGCTGCAACCAAAAAATGGCCAGGCGTTGTGGCGCCTGTAGGGCGCCTGTAGTCCCAGCTACTTGGGAGGTGGAGGCAAGAGACTCGCTTGGGCCCAGGAATTGGAGGTTGCTGTGAGCAGAGATGCCACGGCACCCTTTCCAGGGTGACGGCTTGAGGCTCTGTCTCAAAAAAAAGAAAAATGACTAAGATAGGAAAGATGACTCATAGGACAGCTGTATTGGACAGTCTACTCCAGGTTAAAAGAAAAAAGTTCCAAAGGACTACAGATACATTTTTTCCATCAACAAAACAAATATAGTTCCAGAAAATTTCTCAAATAACTAGAGACTTAAAAAACAAAACAAAACTTAAGACCCAAGTGTTTAGCCTTAAAAAAACAAAATTAAGACCACTGTTTAGCCTTTGAAAGGCTCTTAATTTTTTTTTAAATCAATGCTTATAGACATTTGTTTTTTTTTGGTAGAGACATTGTCTCACTTTATCGCCCTCAGTAGAGTGTTGAGTACCATACCGTCACACAGCTCACAGCAACCTCAAACTCTTGGGCTTAAGCGATTCTCTTGCCTCAGCCTCCTGAGTAGCTGGACCACAGGCGCCTGCCACAACGCCTGGCTATTTTTTGTTGTTGTTGTAGTTGCAGTTTGGCTAGAGCCGGGTTTAAACCCACCACCCTCAGTATATGGGGCCGGCGCCCTATCCACTGATCCACAGGCGCCGTCCAATGCTTGTAGACATTCTAAGATCATTGCTTTCTTAAAGGTGCATAAAACTGAAAAATATGCACTGTTATTTCAAAAGTATTGTATTTATGGTAAAATGTCTTTGATACTTAAATATTTGATGTTTGCTAAATTTTGTTATTTATTTATATTAACAAGATCACATTAAAATTGAACATTTCCAACTTGTTCAGAGTTTGTCAATTGTGCAAGTCATTGAGTTTCTTGTGGGGAAATTTATCTGCATTTATGTTGTTAATTAAAGCTCAACCATGATCAAAAAATGAAATGTCTTAAAATAATGTTGTAACTAGCTATAAATAATGTTGTAATGTTGTATGCATAAGTGTACTTATGTTTAATATTATAGCATATATAAAAAATTAAATAATTTCATTTACTAGCAACAACTCATAAATTGAACCGTATTCTATACATAGAACAGTACTGTAGACTATTCTGCTATGTAACTCAGAGACCAAATCCCCAGGCAATTGGTATTTCTTTTCTTTTCTTTTCTTTTTTTTTTTTTTTTAGACAGAGTCTCACTTTGTTGCCCCCGATAGTGTGTTATGGCATTACAGCTCACAGCAACCTCAAACTCCTAGGCTCAAGCGATTCTCTTGCCTCAGCCTTCCAAGTATTTGGGACTACAGGCGCCCGCCACAGTGGCTGGCTATTTTTAGAGACAAGGTCTCACTCTGGCTCAGGCTGGTCTCAAACCTCTGAGCTCAGGAAATCCACCTGCCTCAGCCTCCCAGAGTGGCAATTGATATTTCAATTGCTGCTAAACTAGATGAATAATTATCATAGTTTAACTTCGGTTTCAAAAGACAAGAAGTATAATTAGTATTGTGATTACCTGCAATTTCCTATGACTGTAAGATCTTATACAGTTTTTTTTTGTTGTTTTGTTGTAGAGACAGAGTCTCACTTTATTGCCCTCAGTAGAGTGCTGTGGAGTCACAGCTCACAGCAACCTCCAACTCCTGGGCTTAGGCGATTCTCTTGCCTCAGCCTCCTGAGTAGCTGGACCACAGGCGCCTGCCACAACGCCTGGCTATTTTCTGTTGCAGTTTGGCCAGGGCCAGGTTTGAACCCCCCACCCTCGGATATGGGTCCAGTGCCCCACTCACTGAGCCACAGGCGCCGCCCAATCTTATACAGTTTTTTTTTTTTTGTTTGTTTGTTTTTGAGACAGAGCCTCAAGCTGTCACCCTGGATAGAGTGCTGTAGCATCACAGCTCACAGCAACCTCCAATTCCTGGGCTCAAGCGAGTCTCTTGCCTCCACCTCCCAAGTAGCTGGGACTACAGGCACCCGCCACAATGCCCAGCTATTTTTGGGTTGCAGCCGACATTGTTGTTTGGCGGGCCCAGGCTGGATTCGAACCCACCAGATCAGGTGTACGTGGCTGGCGCCTTAGCCCGTTGAGCCACAGGCGCTGAGCC
>CAUYRH010051348.1:0-87975 GCA_963574655.1 Perodicticus potto
AGTGGCCAGTCTGACCACATTGGAAGCACTTGTTTTTCGCTCCTCTGGTTTCCCTCTGCCCCTGAAGGTTGCTCGTTTGTCAGAGTGCCATTACTAGAGCTGTCATTTTTTTCTGTTCCTTTCTCTCTTTTTCCTCCTTTCTCTCCAGATCTTGGTTACAAAAGACCGTAGTGGCCATTTTAAGAAGATTCTCCAGGTTATGGTCTGGTGCTATAGCCAATTTCTGGAGTTTTCTTTGAATGTGTGGGGCCGCTTGAGGAATAAATTTGTCTTTTAAAATAATCTGACCCTCTATGGAGTCAGGTGTCAATTGGGTGTGTTTTCTCATTGCCTCCCTGTTTCTAAAGAGAAAAATGTGTAGTCATTGAACCATGAAAAAATCAATTCAGAAATCTCAAAGATTGCTTTTAGTATCAATATTCAGGTGAAGTGGTTTGCAATAATTTTATCATTTAACCCAGTCACTATGGAAGGATCAGCATAGCTAGAATCACAGCCAGGCCCAATCACCGGGACATGAAAGTGAGGTGGGAATGGGTATGAACTGTTCTGAACATGGATTCTTACAAAGAATCACCAAATGGGATTACTAAGAGAGGATTCTCATGTATTGGTGAGTAACTGCAGAACTCAGTGGTGCAATTATTTTATAAAACATGAGAGGGAGGAATAACATGAGTGATTGTCCTTAACACTCATACATCTCACAGAATAGGTAACAAAATCCTCCCAAGCCTGTGTTTAGGATTGCTCACTATGTCAATGTCATTGTGGGTACATGGTTCAAAGATAGAAAGAAGACGTGGGTGATGACAGGTCTAGCAATCTGTGTGAACATCAAAGGCAATCACAGGATACTAATAGTGGTGTAAGGTTAGCCTGAGTTGAGGAGGCTAGGAAAGCATGTTATTGTTAAACAGAAGCACCTCAAGTCTCCCATGAAATGCTTCTGGCATAACAAAATTCTGAATGAATGGCACTCTTTGAAATTGGTTATTGCCTAAGAAAGGTTGAGGTTGGTCATTTTCCCCTTCAAGGATAACACTCAAACAATACAGTGCCTGATAGCATGAGTCTGTTCTGAAAGTGTATTTCAGAAGCAACAATGAACGACCCATACAAATTCTCCATAGAGTCATATTAATTGTATTTTTAACAATTCTCCCAAATTTAGGATGCTGATTTGCTTTTTAAAGTGTATTTAATCTGGGTAATTCAACTAACCTTTACTAGTAGCAAACCAGTAAACTGAACTCTAGAATACCTAATAGGATAGATTTAATGAATATGAAGTTTAGACCGAATATAGTTAAAGATTACTGAAAATATTCCTGGTAATGCTCAGCTATTCTTTAGAATAGCATTCTCAAGACTAATTTTGTTTGCAGCTTATGTATCTGAAATATTTTATGATTTTAAAACAAGCGCATATACTTATCAGAAATTTAAATTCTGAAAGACATAAAACTTCACTTTTTAATGTTTTTAAAGGAGAGAGCAGATACAAAAGAAAACCATACCATGACCTGGATATAGCTATACTTTGAGAAACCTTAACTTTTTGTGGGTGATTGGATTGAGGAACTTTACAGGCTGTGACATTTGCTTTTTCTGATAGTTCCCTCAAATGAGACCAGCACCACTGAGGTTCCATGTGTAAATTCATCACTAGGACAACTGCAGAAAGGAAAGATGGTCTAGTCCCTGTCCAAAGAGACCGAGTGACTTTCTCACAGTCGCAGAGCAGGTGAGCTGCTGGGCCAGTGCTCAGAACCGAACGCTCTTAAGCTGTGGCCAGTTTGGACTCCCTGGGAGGTGCTTTATGGTGTGCATCAGGTGTGCCTCAGGCGTGCATCAGGTGTCCATCAGGCATGCATCAGGTGTATATCAGGTGTACATCAGGCACATATCAGACACGCATCAGGTGTATATCAGATGTACATCATGCGTATATCAGGCGTCCATCAGACGTACATCTGGTATATATCACGTGTACATCAGGAGTATATCAGGCACGCATCAGGTGTATATCAGGAGTATATCAGGCGTACATCAGGCGTGTATCAAGTGCACATCAGGCGTGTATCAGGCATGCATCAGGTGTTTATCAGGCGAGCATCAGGTGTATATCAAGCGAACATCAGGCGTCCATCAGAGATGAATGAGGAAGACTCCCGGACTCTTAGTCCTGGAAAAGCTTTGTGGCTCATGGCACGTGGTTAAGAAGGCAGGCTCTGGAATTTGATATCAAAGTTTGGATTTCGCTGTGCCACCAACTCCGGGGTGCCTTTAACAAGCTGCATGCTCTCTTCTGCTCAGGGGACTTATCAGCAAATAAGGGTAGTAAAAGTAGTGACTGGGGAGGGTTATTATGAAGATTAAATGACTTGGCATGTGGAAAAGGCTGATAGTTCCAAGCACACAGAAAATACACTATTAAATAGTTTCTGCTGTGACTGCCCAGGAGTCTATTTAATAGATGAGTAAAGGGGAAAACATTAGTATCAAGTATTTTCCTTATATTTCAGAGAATAGAGCTTTACCCACCACAGATATAAATCCATATAGTAAATCCCCATAGATTCTGCAGTGTATAATGTCATCTGGTGATGCCAGCTCATTTAAACTTTGAAGATGACTTTTTTCTATAAAAGAATGAGTTGAGTTTGACTCATGGGAGACAGTCAAGAGGGTCCCTCCAGGGCTGGCCTGTAAGTCAGGGGAATATGTGACCATGTTTGTGGGGTGCTGTGTGGCAATGTGGGAATGCCCCATGACAAAGATAATTTCCACACTGTGACTGATGTCTGTGATTTTCTTTAGTTTAAGGACTTGTTCCCTGTTAAAACATACATTTTTCAATTAGGGAGAACACTTTACACTTTTGAAAACTATTTATGTCTTATTATAAAAGACAAATCAAAAGGCAGGTTTTGGAAAAAGGGAAAGGAGAAGAGAAAAGAAGGGTCCTGGGCCTGCGAGCAGACACAAAGCTGGGCGCAAAACTTCACAATTTTGCCTCCACTTAACTTTCTGCTTGAATATACCTGAAGTAACAGCTGTCCTGGAATGAATGAGTCTTATTCTGTTTGCAAAGCAAATAAGCCACGTGCTGAGCACAGTGGTGGAGTGGGGGACGGAGACAACACGGCCTCTGTCCTCAGGGAGTGTGTGGCCCAGTGAGGGATGAAGAGTGAACGCTCCTGTGACTGGCAGTGGACCAGAGCTTGTCACCACGTGCCTGTGACGGCAGAGGGGAGGTCGTGGTAGAAGCCTGACGGCCCACACAAGCGTCAAATTCCCTTCAAAGCATCTATTTTAACTTAAAGATTCAAGCAACATTTTCTACTTGATAATTTTTCTTTATTTTAATGCAGTACAAAAGTAATATTTTAATTTACTTTTCAGCCATGGAAGCTGATGCTCCAGGGAGATGCCCCTATTCATTCCGTGACTTCCTGTACAATCTGGAGTGACACCTTATAAGCCTGAAGACCGGGGCACCTCAATCTGGTGTTTATTTGGGTGTACAGAAGCATGTGAAGGAGATAAAAAATTTCACCCCAGAATATGATTTCTTGGCATGAAGAATATTTGGAATTAAAGGCCATCAGAGATTAGGACACACTGCAAGGGGCTTTCCCTCTGTCTGCATAAACGGAGCAGAGCTGATGGGAAGGTCAGAGGGGGTAATGGCTGCCTTTCCTCTCCGTTATGTCAAAATACTGCAGGAGAGAAGATCAAGAATCTCCGCAGACCTGGCCAAACCATATCCAACCCGAAGCCTGCCTCTCAGGTTGATGTACAAGTCAGCCTGTTTCCCCCACGCACCTGCCCCCCCCCCAGAAGCCCCCCAGCAGCTGCTTGTAATCACATTCCACATTCCCGCTCCCTCCACAAAAGGCTTGTGTAAAAATATCGGACCGTCGTTGGGGTACCGGATAATCACTCCTGTGGGTCTCTCCATGTGCGTCATATTTGGAAATAAACATTTCTTATTCATCTGCTTTAATTGTGAGTCGGTCTTTCAGCGAACTTTTAGGGGGAACAGCAAGTTTCCCCACTCAAAGCCCACACCCTTTCCTGTGCTCATGCCTCATTCATCCCCCAGGTTGCCCGCATATTCCTTTAAAGGTCCTGTACGATTCATGGTCTAAGGAAGCAGGTGCTGAGAGCGGCCTGTGTGTTCTCCACACGCTAATTACAACCTGCTGACATTCTCACACCATGTGGGTCAATAGATGGCAGTGGGGGGGGGGAGGACTGGGGAGGAAGGAAGTCCCTGTAGGAGCCACGCGGGTGATCACAGCCCTGCAAACACCTTAGCACTGTCAGCTGTGCCTGTGACACCTGCCTTCCCTGTCGTTAACCAGCATTTATAGAGTATTCCTCTCCTATTCAAAGAAGAATAAACAAGGAGATGCTAGTCTGTAACCATTTTTACGGGAATAAAGCTAAACTACAGTGCAGTACGAACTTTCTATACTCCTGTCACTTTCCTCCCTCTTTGGACATTAGTGGGGGTTTTGTGTAATGATATGACGATTGTCATTCTTTGTGTGATAAGGGAAACATCACGATCTGGCAATTTCCAGGCTGAACCAATATTTTGCACTTCAAGGATTTTGAGGTTTACCTTTCTGAATGTCATTTTTTAAAAGTGATACTGACATCACAAATACCTTCGCATTCGGTATTTGTTTGCTTTTCCTAATATTATATTTTTAGAGATTGGGGTCTCATTAGTCTTGCCCAGGCTGGACAGTGGTGGCTCTTCCCGGGTGCAGCCCCATGACTTACCAACCAGCAAGGGAATTTTGACCTGCTCCGTCTCGACGTGGCCGGTTCACTGTCCTCAGCCGGCCTGTTGGTTCTGTGCTTCCAGGAGGTGTCCCTGTTGATATGGAACTTGGTGTAGCTGTCCCATCCACAGATCACTGCAGCCCAGAGTTCCCGTACTCAGTGACCCTCCTGCCTCAGCTTCCCAGGCATGTGGAGCCGCAGGTGAGAAAAACCTTGCCTGGCTAGATGTTTTTATTAAAAAATGTTAGTGCATAGCATTAGTAAATTTTAATAATAACTCATTTCTATCTAATGCCAGGTTTAGCAATAGGGAATTTAATAAATATTAATTTGATGCATGAATGAAAGAAATATAATAAAATACAAATTAATCACAGAATCCCTTTTAAAAACATGAATGATGAAAGATTGCACTGTCGTGATTATGTTCCAGGTAAATTCACAACATTTTCTATTACATGTGTATTTTGTTAAATCAATATTACAAGGTCAAATTATCAAACCTTCAAAGAAATGGTTTGTTTCTCTCTCTAGAAAGCATTTGGTTTTGTTATTCCCTAATTTCAGCCAACTGTCCTTAAGAAATGTTTTTGTACATCCGTGTCTCTGTGTACAGCTTTTTAAATTCTCTAAATTCCGGCTCAAGTTTGAATAATGTCAATGAGAGTGTTTCTTTTGTGTGAGACCTAAAATTTTTCACTTTTTTCAAGAGCAACAGGCTGGAACTCCTGGGTTTTTGTTTGCTGATTATCTAGTTATGCATATGCTTAGAAAGAGGCTAGAACTCCAGAAAGAACCACTTGGTTTTTCAGGGTAAATCTTATCCTCTTTCTATTTCAGGAGGGAGTGAGGAAAAAGTCATACCTGTTCCTTGACTTGTTGTTGCACGTGGGCAAGAATCGGCTGAAGTGCGTCTGAGGCCTTGGCTGTGTTTCTTTCATAGTGATTACATATCTATAAGTCAAGTTCAATGTTAATCACCATGAACGTATCACTCTGAATCCTTGCTTTTGAGTTTAGCTCCTTACACATGTTTTCACATATTAAATCTTTTGTCCGCCGGTGATTATAGTGTTAATGAAAGAAGAAAATAGTCAGACCTGGCCAGCTTCATGAAGGCTGGACAACAATTCCAAAGAAAGTTGAGGACAGTGTGTTGTGAGGGAGCTGGATTACTCCTCTGACCTCCCTTCATTATTTTTTTATGCTGGGAAGGAAAGCTAACTTCTAAAGATGTCCAGTCCAAGCTTGCCTTAGGAAATTAAAATTTCTTTTATAGGGTTCTTAGGAAACATAAAGAGTTCTTTTATTTGTTACCATTATAGAAATTACTAGCACTTTTATAGAAATGACTAACATACAATTTGTTAGCATATTTTAAAAGACTGTCTTCGCATTCAAAGTTCAGCATGTACAAGTGAAACCCGGACGCTTTAGGGAGGCAGCACTCTGTTCCTGTTCATCTGTTAGTGGGACGCTGAGGGAATGGTCCTCTCCCTGTGGTGCGGTCGGGTTTAGACTGAGCATGTCATGTGTGCAAAAGGAGATGTGGTTAGCAGGGCACACAGAATTCTGGATACAGCAGAATTCTTTCCATAAAAAGCCTCTGTTAGGTTCAAAGGGACTTTTCTCTCCATGACACCGTATGACACCGTATTTCCCTGACCAGGAGCTCTGACTTTCTTGCTTTCTATTTTCTACCAGGAACACAAAGGATTTTCATATGAAAACATTTCGTTTTACTAACATTTTAAGGTAAACTCCGGGTAGCTTCCTTTATATTCTTATGTGGCTCCAGATAGCAAAGTTAGGAGAAAAGTTGACACAATGGACGATGTGCCCACAATCAATGCCGCAGTATTCTAATTCTTGAGGCATCTGTGACGGAAAAATCCATCAAGGAAAGGGGATTTAAAGGGAGATTTCTCAGGTTCTAGGGAAATTCCACAAATGATCAAGGGGCTTCTACACATGACTCCTGTGGCATGTCACCCTGGATTGCACTCTGAGTCACCTCTCAGGAATCCGAGGCTGGACCGAGCCTGCTGGGAGAAGCCGACTGCTTCTTGGCCACAGTCTCCCCTTGGTTGAGGAGCCCCGGGCTCCTGGAAGGTTCTGCTCTGGAGATTGTTTTTATGTGCTGTCCACGTACAAGGACCTTAGGCTTCAATTCTGATCTGTTTCACGCAGGTCACTGTCCAGAAAGGGAAGCACAAGCAGTCACTTGTGATACAGCACCTCAGGCTAAAGCTGTGCTCCTGAAATTCTGGTCCCCAGATGAGCATCAGTAGCATCACCTGTGCATTGGTCAGAAAAGCAAATTCTTGGGGTTCCCCTTGACCTTCTGAAGCAGACGGTGTGGGAGTGGAGTCCTGCAAGCCTCCTAGTAAGCCTCCCAGGTGACTCTGATGCATTCCACAGTCGGGAACCCTCTGGGTGGGAGGAGGCCCACCGCACTAGGGTGGACCAGCGCTGGGGGCCTCAGCCCTCCTGGGGCAGGTTGACGTAAATGTGGAGAAGGGGATGCTGCTTACTGCCCATAAACGATCAGTAGGTTTATACAGAAAGAAAGGAGGCAGGTGTAGAAGGACAAGAAGCATGTCCCAGGCAGATGTGCACCAGGGCCCAGGGGTCCAGGACTGACAGGCCGAGGCCGGAGCTGAGAGGGAGGGAGACAGGGGCAGTGGGAGAACTTCCCTTCTCAGAGTGAGGAGTGGACACTGCACCCTGAAGGCCACAGCTCTGGGGACACTGATGCTCCAAGCTGGGAGCTCATTTCCTGGCTGCAGGAAAGTTCTAAATGTTTCATATTTTATAAAGTTCCCTTGGCAGAAATGAGCAGATAGTGGAGGAGATGGAGCTTGAGCTCTGTGGGGATTTCTGGGGCAGAGAAAGCTGGACTGGCCTGGCACAGGGGCTGGGAAGAGGGAGGGCTGCAAATACAGGAAAATAGGAGAGCGACTTGTTCGAACTGCATCTGCTAACGCATCACAGGAGCTGAAAACCATGAGGTCTGGGGGCCGAGAGTGAGAAGTGAAATGAACAGAAGACCAAAGGGTTTATACAGCACCAATTCTGAAGTTATGCGTAGAAAAACACACACTACGGGCGATGGATATCAAAATTGTTATCTCGGACTGGTGAGGTTTCAGACAATTTTTGATTTTATTTAAATTTTCTTTATTTCCCCAGTTTTCTTAACCAAAGGAGAATCATATTTATCATCAGCAGCTCCAAGAAGGAAAGAAGGGGAGACAGAGGAAGAAAAGAAGGAAGGAAGGAAGGAAGGAAAAAGGAAGGAAGGAAGGAAGGAGGGAAGAAGGAAGGAAGGAAGAAGGAAGGAAGGAAGGGAGGAGGAAGGAAGGAAGGAAGGAAGGATCAATTTAGAAAGCGGAGTGTGGTGATATATTAGGAGTCTGAATAGTTCTACAAACAGATATAAATTACAATTCCTGCAAGAGCCTTTTAAACTTGCCCTGTCTTAGAAATTCTCTACAAAGCAGGCCTGACAGGCTGGGACAAGCAGCTCTGGTGTATTGTGGGGTATCTGGGGGGGACGGGAGGAGGCTGAGCTGGAAGGGCAGGCAGGCTGTGCCTTCCCGACTGCCCACAGCTGACTTTAGCCAGCGGGAGCTATGTGCAGAAGGAAGCAGGAAGGTGTGAGTCTGAGTTCTGGATGGAGTTTGCCCTTCCAAAGCAGTGTCAGTGGGGCTGGCCCCGTTCCTGCCCTGCTCCAGGCTTGGCCTCACTGACTCAGAGCACTCGGTACTCCAGCTGCTGAGGTGAGTTGATAATTTGCATGTGTTGGAACAGAGCTGTGAGAGAGACTTAGTCTTTGATTTACCTGGTAGCTGCTTAGACTTCTTTCTGGGCCCGTAGGAAATGATAAACAGTTCTAGAAAATAAGAACAGAAATACCCTAAGCATCCGTGGGGTGTTAGGTACATTTGCCAGAGACCTGGGGCAGTAACCTCACCAGGTGAGAGTGGGAGGGTGTGGGATCCTGTGGTTCATGGAGAGGTGTCAGGTGGGTGGAATTCCAGGAAATCGTGGTACAAACAGAATGACCACTGTCATCTATCACAACTTGAAGCTCTTTACAAATCCTCACAACAACCTCTTTGGTTATTTGTTGTTGTTTTTGTAAAGTCACCATTTATATAGGAGAAAACCCGGAGCCTCAGATATTCCATTATTCTAAGTGTGAGAGCCTCAATTTGAACCAAGATGATTTTTTTTTTGCGGTTTTTGGCTGGGGCTGGGTTTGAACTCGCCACCTCTGGCATATGGGGCTGGTGCCCTACTCCCTTGAGCCACAAGTGCCACCCTGAACCAAGATGATTTTTATTTAGAAGTTGGCACTGACAGTTCTGCAGATGAACAGTGCAGGTGATCACAAAACACCCATTGAAAAGTGCTTAGGGTGGTAAATTTCATGTTGTGTTTTAACACAATTAAGAAAAAAAGTCTGGGCTTGTCTCCAGTACACAGTGGTTATGGTGCCGGCCACATACACCAAGGCTGGCAAGTTCAAACCTGGCTCAGGCCAGCTAACCAACAATGACAACTGCCACAAAAAAATAGCGGGGCGTTGTGGCAGGCGCCGGTAGTGCCAGCTACTTGGGAGACTGAGACAAGAGAATTACTTGAGCCCCAGAGTTTGAGGTTACTGTGAGCTATGATGCCAGGGCACTCTACCGAGGGTGACATAGTGAGAGTCGGTCTCAGAAAAAAAAAAAAAAAGAAAAGAAGTCTGTGCCCTTGCAGGCTCTATTGGCACTTATTCCCAGGGTATTTTGATGGGACCATTTTAACAGATCCCTCATTAAGGAAAAGTCTGCTTTTGGGTAAGAAAAACCAAAGGCACCTAACACCCTCCCTGAACCTCAGGCACAGTCTCCTTTTCAGCTCCCTACCATTCAGAACTGAGATTGTCACCCGAGGTGCCGCAGCACCCTGGTGTGCGCAAGAGGACCTTAGGTGTGCCACAAAACATTTTAAAGACTATTCATTAAATTATTTGTGGAAGAAGTTCAAAGCACAGTCACAGTCAGCGTATTCTTTCTTTTACTCTTTTTTTAATCAACATAATGTAAGTGTGCCATGGAAGTTTAACTATAGGTTCAAGTGTACCATGAGATAGAAAATCTGATTGAAAAAATTCTCCCGTCAGTTGCCTTTCTCATCCCCTTCCTCACCCTGAACGTCTTCCTCGCCAGCGCGGACGTGCACACATGCACACAAACACGAATACACACACATTTGCACACACGGACACACACACTCCGCAGCCAGCCCCTCTGACGAGCCGGTGTTGCCAAGTTCATGAACTACAAGGATTCAGAGCCAGCCCACTCACCCCACACACTACAGAAGGAGCCGCATGTTTGTTGTAATTTGGGGGATCGAATTTGAGGAGACTTTGGAAATTTCAATGCAGGTGAAACTGGAGGAGGTAGATGCAGAAAACATAAAGCTCCGGTGTTTAAATGCTGCAGCAAACACACACACACACCCCGCACAGGAAATGAGCACGTGGGCAGGCACCGGTGCAGAGCAGTGGAAAAGCCGAGTGCTAGGACCCCGCGCTTGCCTAAATCCTGCCTTCTCTTCTGAAACTCTCCCAGGGCCACTTTTCAGCAATTCTGCTGCAGAGAGGAAGGCGTTGCTGTCTTCCCACCAGGAGGAGGGGATTGCATTGAGATTTGCTGAGTGTCAAGCCTTTTCCACCTGGAAATCTTTCTACCTTGAGATCTGGTTGCCATTAGGGCTTACTACCCACGACCTCAAAGGGCTGCAAAATTCCAACACCAGCATGGAATTCATGCAGAGCTGAAGAGCTGTCTCTGGAACACTCATCACCAGACAGAAAAGACGTGTTGCATTTTCAGAATTTCTTCTTCCCTCACTGTGGTATAGTTAGAAAGGTAAATGGTGCTTTGATGCACTGTAAGCTTTTGCCACAAAGCCCCTGCCAAGGTCAAGGCGGGCCTGGGCCATTCCCCTGCTCGTTTGTTCGTTCGTTCGTTCCTTCCTTCCTTCTCTTTCTTTTCTTTCTTTTTTCTTTTTTTTTCTTTCCTTCCTTCTTTTTAAAGAATGCTGTGTATTGAGGAACTGGGGGAGGAGGAGGAGAAGAAATATCAAAACAGATTATAAAAATAATTTAAAATATATTAATATCTCTAATTAACACTTTTAGGTTTCACAAATATGCGTTTACATTGTGGTAGACTGATGTCATTAAAAATATAAACACCTTGGTGCATTCAGACACTTGTGTTCAGGAAGGGTTAAGAGTTCAAAGTTGAACATTAAATGTCTTCTGGTTCATTGTGACGGAGGGTGTGATCTTATTTATTAATAATATACCGAAGAGCAGCTTTCAGGGATTTTGTGAATACAAGGCCCCGCCAATGCCTTGATATATCTGTTTACAAGATGTCATCAAACAGATTTCATGGAGACAGGTGACAGCATCGTGCTTTACTCTTTTCAGCAGCAAAATTCATAAGACTCTCTAATTTCCATATAGTTTGATATTTTACCCATCAGACTCTTTTCCTGATGCCCTTGTGACTTCATCTTCTAAGCTTAAAATGATCTTGTTGAATCATAGGTTTTAAGGCTTGGGCCACGAGCATCCCATGGGCCTCCAGGGCCTCCACTCTGCAGCCCTGGGGTCAAAGAGCACTGCACGCTGATCGCAGACCGGAATTCCCATGTGGGCCCAGCTGCTCGTCAGCTGTGCAATTCTTACTCTCAGGGCTGTTCTTTTGCAATTGAAAAATGGAAATAACAGCAGCAAGCGCATAACTTTGTGCTTGAATTACAGGCATTAACTTGTGTAAAGAGCCCAGTACACTGACTGGAAGACAATAAATATTAACCTACCTCCCACCCCCATGCGTCTCTCTGCCTTCTTCTACTACCACCAGCCGTAACTGCCACTGGATACAACTCGGGGACAGAGCGGGTGGGGGGTGCTCAGTGAGGATTGCCCCCCACCCACAGAATCCTGCAAATGTGGACCCTTTCTCAAGTTTCTAAGTGATGGAGACTCCATTCCTGCAACTGCTTACCCCTGAGCCTTCGTCCTGCACACTTCTCCACTTCTCTTTCCTCGCACCTCATCCCCAGGCCCTTTGTGGGCCTCTCCCTTACAGATTCCAGAATCTGACCTCTAGTTACCACTTGGTCTGGTGCGAATCGTTGGCATCTCTCTCCTGGATTTCTAAAATACCTTCGAGCTGGCCACCCTGCTTGGCTGTTGTCCCTGCTACAAGCTCTTTTCCTCCCCTTGCTCACAGAGGGTCAGATCACATGGCTGACTTTAAGATACTGCAAATGTGTCCCTTCGGGGTCAAAGCCACAACCTTTCCACGGCCTCCAGGTCCTTTCTGGTGTGTCCCTAGCCTCTCTGTCTCCTTCCTGTCCACAAGTGCCCCCTGCCCTAGCTGTAGTGGTGACTTCATCCTTCCTCACACACACCAGGCGTCCCCCTGCTCTGGCTGTGTCATCAAACTGCCCCTTTGCCTGGGCTGCTTGCTCAGGTGGTCACTGGCCTGTTCCTGGATCCTTCGGGTCTCAGCTTGGTGCCAGCCTCCAGCAGGGGTCCCCCGACTCATCAGTGCTATCATCAGCTGTCCCCCCTCTCTTTCCGATTGCCTTACCTCTGACCCCCTGCTTTCTGTGCCCCAAGATGTGTATCTGCCAGAGACATTCCCTAAGCACAGACATTTCTATTCCTGTTATCACTGACATTTCCAGGCCCCTAGAGAAGTTCGGGCATATAAAAACCTAGAAGGTGCTCTGTAAGTATCTGTTGAATGGATGAGTGAGACTTTTTTGAAGTGTATTTTCAAGCAATATCCACTAAATTTGATGTCTTCGCTTTGGAGAAAATCAGATACATTTTCTTTCCTTCTTTCTTTTCTTTCTTTTTTTTTTGTTCTTAAAAAAATTGTTTCCAACTCCAACCACACTACTTATTTCACAATAAAGGGTCAAACAGTTGCAACTTCTCTAAGAGGCATGAGGAAGTCAAGCAATTGGACCCGGCATCGGGCCAGGGAGGCCCACAGGAAGCATTTCCTCCTGTCACTGCGGGCGAGGCTGGGGGCCGCCTGGCAGCTCACACCATCCCATGGCCTCCAAGTCTTTGTTACACCCAAACCTTTCTCCTCTCGGTCGATGAGGACTTTGCAAATGACAACTTTGAGTTAACCACAAAGAACTTGCAAGAACAAGTACATATTTTTTTAAAGTTTTCGCAGGTTGGGTAAGCGTCTCGTGCTGCAAGCAGGCACGTTTCCCAGAGGGATTCTCCGGGTCGTCCACACTAAGCTTCATGGAATAACGAGACAGAAGTTGTCGTGTGGGCTAATGCGACCCTGAGCCCTTGACAGGAGGTGGGCCTTGTCCTTCTGCTGGGTTATAAGGTCCCTGTCCTCATTGACTAAAGATTCCTTTGTCTAGAGTGTCTAAATTCTGTCGGTCAAGAGAGGAGAAAGAAGAGAAATGTGCTCACCATAGTCTGTGAGACGGAGAGACGCATGAGAGAAGTTTCTGGAGGCAGCACAGACGCTCCAGGCTCTTTGTTGAGGTTCCAAATCTAACTCTGCCCCCTATTTGCTGAGTGACTGTCTGTAAGTTACTCAGCCTCTCTGTTAAATGGGAATGAGCAACACTCAAACACGGGATTGTTACAAATTTATAAACATAGGATGGGCTTAGCGGTAAGATCCTGTTAGTATAATACAATTGCTCTTGACGGAGAACTCAGCATAAGTGAAATCCAGAAAAGAAATGAGCCATTGTCACTTTTGTCACAAACCTTGGCTTTCTGGCACCGGCGGTGTTTCTCTTTGGGTCTCTAGACCAGGGGCTTTCACAGTCTTGTCTTCCCGGCTGAGATGGTGTTTCTTGCTTCTCCTGGCTTACCTCTGCCTTTCGGTTTTATCTTTAACTTTGTAGGGTGTTTTCCAGGCCTACCTCCCACTCTTGGGAAAAGAAAGTGCATGAAAAGTTTATTCCACAGGCTCAGAGCGGACAGCTTTTTTCTTTGTTTCAGAATTCCACCAGGGTGGCAGGAAGTGACTTCTTCCTTCCTGGTTTAGGGACTACACAGAAAAATTTATTGTTCATAAATAAGGTGACACAGCCACGAAAGACATTTTAGATGAATTATGGCAAATAGTAAATCATGCCAGGTGAACCACCTGGAAACAAAAGGGGTTCGAGTCTGAAAATCAGATCTATGGGGCACCAGACTAACCCGAGATAGTTTAAGAGGTTTTATAGCCCCATTTGCCATAAATTTGAGGAGATTCGGAGAGACTGGCTCATATCTCTAAGCCTACAAACAATCTGAATTATTTTCTGATTTTGTGTTGTCTTTATGTAAAAATAATTATATACTTTTCTCTTAAATTGCATATCTCCTGGGGAGATGGAGAGGGTTATGGAAGGACTGGATATCACCCTTCACTTCGGTCACTTTTACCGGCCCTACTGAATTCTAGCAGATCCTTTAAGGAGGCTGCAAAACTGAACATTGTGCTTAGATCGCCTCTTTTTTGAATGGATTTGGGTTTTACGCCTGTCGACAAAAACATGAAAGGCCAGTCATTTTTACTTTTTCTTTTGAAAACTTCAAAAACATTTTTCTGACTTCTCTGTCCTGGATGTATCTGGAAAAAGCAAGAATGAGTCAAGAAAATACCATCTCTCCTTCAGTTAATGTGATTTAAAGATGGTAAATTCAGGATTTACTCATCATTGTTAAGTTATTGATGTTGGTCTTGAAGGTGTTTTTTTTTTTTTTTTTGATACAGGGTCACACTCTGTCCCCCTGGGTAGAGTGCCGTGGCCTCAAAGCTCACAGTAACCTCAAACTCTTAGCCTCTAGCGATCCTCTTGTCTCGACCTCACAAGTACCTGGGACTACAGGTGCCCCCCACAATGCCTGACTAGTTTTTCTATTTTTAGTAGAGATGGAGTCTCACTCTTGCTCAAGCTGGTCCTGAGCTCCTGAGCTCAAGTGATCCATCCACTTCGACCTCCCAGAGTGCTGAGATTACAGGTGTGAACCACTGCTCCAGGCCTGGTCTTAAAGGATTTTTAAGGGAGATCAAGAAACTACTTGAAACCTTATGCACAATGTTGCATCTTTGCACTTACCTGGGTGTGGGGGTGAGCAAGAGATACATTACTTTATTACATTTGAAAAGAATTCAATGGTTCAAATATAAAGGATTAAGAACCACTGAGATAAAAGGGAAATTAATCTGTTTAGTCTTAGCACAGTCAAGGTTAATTAGAATCTGTAGAACATGCTGGCTCACTGGCCTCCAGAGACACTGTCTGTGTGGTCCTGGACTCTGGACTCTCTATAGTCTGTGAAATTCGCACAGTGGGAAGATTGCCCTGTGCATACTGCCCCCTCCCTATGCTGCTGTATCCTGTGGTGTTATCTCTCACCCCAGCCCGCAGGAGCCTGGAAGAGATGTGATGGGTAATTCACCGAGGAGGAAATCCCTGGTTGGTGATGCTGGTCACTGCTTTATCTGTCTACCCTTGTTAAATCAGAGCATTGACTAAAACTGTAGTTTCCACGGTAGGGTCTTCTGGGTTCATGTGAATAAAGTAACTGTCTCAAGGGAGAACAAAAAAGACCCAGATAAGCCCTTTCATTTCCTTTTGTTGACATTGCTCTTGTAGGAACCAGGGAATGCTTTCACTCAGGGATGTTTGTGGAGCACCTGTTACAAATGGCTCTGGGCAGGAAGCCGGCACAGTCTCTGACCTTGTGGAATTTCCAGTCAAGTGGCTGAGACAAATATCAAAAAGCGGTGACACAACTGAGGTGAAAGCTCATCATTTGGATGGAATCCATTGATGTGCAATTTGCTCAGCTCAACTTTTGCTTCAGATACTTCAGAAATACACAAGGTTAAAAAGAGAAGAATAACAAGCTAAGGTGAAGCTCGTATTTTGTTTTATTTTATTTAATTTTTTTTTAAGAGACAGAGGCTCGCTTTATCACCCTCGGTAGAGTGCCGTGGCATCACAGCTCACAGAAACCTCCAACTCTTGGGCTCAGGCAATTCAATTGCCTCAGCCTCCCAAATAGCTGGGACTACAGGTGCCTGCCACAACACCAGCTATTTTTTGTTGCAGTTTGGCTGGGGCCGGGCTCGAACCCGCCACCCTCGGTATATAGGGCCAGTGACCTACTCATTGAGCCACAGGCACCACCCGAGAGCTCACATTTTGAAACAAAACCTTTTTAAAACAATCAAAGTTTTGGGAATGAGAGTTGTCAGAAATAAAATCCAGGTGTTCCAGCATGACCCCCGTGTGTGCACTTAAACCTATTTCTTCAAATTGGTGAATTTCATCTCAATTCACCTTTTCAAATATCACATCTATTTATCAAAATAATAAAGGAACTTTAGAGAAAAAAGAAAAATATATCACTGTAACAGTTGTCATCTTGAATCACCATTTTTGAAATCTTTTTTTTTTGTCTAGTCACTTAACTTACTTGTCTGGTGTGGGACTTGTTTGCCCCGGACATAATTAAATGCACGAGTCAGTTCAGTCATTGCTAATAGAGCAACTTCCCTTTCTGCCAAGTGATTTCATTTCCTGCGATGGTTACTTCATACATGTATGAGAGAAATCCTAGTAACATGTAACATGTGATCATTGTCATCTCAAAGATATTTTTTATTGTAAATATTGGAGTAAATAATGTCTCACTATTCTAGAATAAATCTAACCAAAAAAATCACTGTAAAAGAGCATATATACTTTTGTCTTATAAATTTAACAAAAATAAGAAATGACTACAAGTAAATATTGTATTTTTTTCATATTGAAGAAGATTGATCTTAGATTTCCCAAGTCCATAATAAAAGCCTGTTTCTACAATTAGCTTCGTCTCCCAAACCTGCCAATCAAACTCCAAACTCCATTGATTTGGAAAATAGTATTAAAAGTAATACTCAGTTCTCTGCATACTTATAGTGCTTTTATATAAACACACAAATGTGAATTAAATTGCTAGGCATCGAAGAAAAAAGCTGCATGATATCTATTGTGTTAACACAACTTTAGTTTTTGATTGGGAAGATTTTAAAGAGAATTGCGGTCTTCCAACTACAGAAAAAATAAGGGTCACGTAACCGACAGGTCGAAGGAAAAGGGAACTAACATTCATCGAGCGTCTCCTGCGCAGGTGCCATCCTGGCATTTTCTTGTGTTTCCTTATTTAATTTTCGCCATGATCTTGAGGAATTGGGCTCTTCTCATTCTGCAGATGAGGTAACTGAGACACAGTAAGGTTAGAGAACCTCCCACAGGCTCCACTCACTATTACGTCCATCATAGCAAGTGGGAGCCTTAGGATCAAAGGCCAGCTTGTCTCATTCCACCCATACCCTTAAACTTAATTTATTCTGACTTCCTGTTACTCAAAACCAATGTGCTAAGCTGCTTAACTTCTCTAACTGGCACGTCTTTAGAAAATATGGCTGTTCTTTAAAAGGCAGGGAACTTTTAACAGCACAGACCAATTTTGCTCAGTATTTTTACAAACACATTAACTGGAAACATTTGAACTTATGAGAGGGAATTGGAAGCAGATTAAGTTATCATATTAATAAAATACACAGCTAAGGATGTGTTTTAATTCGTTCCACTCAATCAGAGCTTTATTGACTACAATTTCGGTCGGCAGGCATGTTTATGTTTATGACTCTCAGCGTTGATGGCATCGTAAGTCAAATTCATTCATATATGTTTGACATGTCATCTATGATTCTCTTAATCTAAAGGGGACGCTGAGTTAAGACCAATTTCCTCAAAGGGGAAAAAAAATTCCAGATGTGAGCTGAGACTTTAATCTTGGGATTGAGGCAGCCAGCTCCGAAGGGCTGTCGAGGGCTGTTGGATTTTAGCAGTGGTAACACAGGTGAGAAGCAAGTTGCCCCAGGTGTCTCCGTGAATAAGCAAGAGACCCCACCATTCAGACTCAAACTCAGCCCACGTTTCCCCCACCACATTCTGCTTTGTTATGTGAATACAACTTTATTTAGGCTTTCAAAAAGACCTAATTCTAAAATACCTGTTTAGTGGGGAGGGCTAGATGCAAAGAGCAAGGAGACACCCAGTTTCCTGGGGATGTTTGATGGAAGAAGAGCTATGTATCAATGTGGGGAAAGCAAAATGTCTATTTGGGTTGTTTCGTGAGTGCATCTCTTTCTTGGGTCATAGACATGGTTAATGACCAAGCATCTCCTGGAGGTGAGGCTGTCTGGATGCCCTTTTCTACTCATTCAGTGATTCTTGTGGCTCAGGAGCCTGTTGAAACTTAAATGGCTCAATCTTGGAGTCCCATGAGCTCTGCATTCATTTCTAGTGCATTCCTAGAGGGTGAGAGACAAGATTTGTATTTCTATGTGGCTTTATCCTGTAAACTTTGCACCTCACTCTGCTCTGCTTTAAAGTAGGATATTTCCAAAGAGGAGATCTAGTTTTAACTTTTTCCCCTTGTAAGCCCCTTTAGTTCTACCCACCACACAAGGATTTGCCTTTACGACAGCAGGGGAAGCAGAAGCGCTGCCCACTGGTCATTTTCTTTGTCCACCCTCACCTCTGAATGGAGAGGGTCCTGGCTCTTAATACAATGTGAGAGATGAGCAGCGTTTGAAAAGGTCCTTTTTGCCTCGTAAATGCTGTGTTCTAAGAAAAACAAGTGAGCATCATATTAAATAGGACTCACTAGCTCAACCTCAAGGATGTTGTCGTGATGGAGCTGGGAGCGTGAGAGGAGATAAGGGGAGATGGAAATCAGGAGAGAAGTGAGGTGCCTGTGCAAGTGGAACCAGAGCAAGCACCAAGGCAGCCCTCAGGGGAAGTAGAGGCGTCTCTGCAGTCCCGGGGTGCTGAGCGCGTGTGTGAGCGCTGGAATGTGACCAGGTGAACACAGCAGACTGACCAGCTGGCCGGGGTGCCCGTGTGAGCACATGCCTTTGCTGAACCGCCAGCACCACGGACGCGGAGACTGAGGGTTTACTTCAAGATCTAGGTGTCTTTTCTTATCTGCCCCCCGTTTTTTCTTCTTGTCACTTCAAGTTTCATGTTAATGTACTAAACCATTTGGGGAGCCCACATGGGCCTGGTCCTCACGTCTCTGTACCTTCCACGCGCCTCTCCGTCCTGAGCAGAGCAGTCTCCTTGGTCCTTCCCATCGCCAGGCGTGGGAAGATGACTGGAGTCTGCAGCCCAGGGTGACCGGGCACAGTTCACGGCAGGAGCGAGACTGGAGGAGTCTGCAGCCCAGTGTGGCTCCTGCAGCGACCTGTGCCCGGTCGCCCTGGGCTGCAGACTCCTGACGTCAAGCAGCATATCTTATTTTCACAGCATCTGCATCTCTTACAATACTTGGCATCAGCAGATAATATATGTAAATGAACAACAAATAATTAAGTTTCTAAGATAGAAGCCTTAAAATCAGTAAAAACTGCATTCCATAGACTAAACATTTACTTGGTTATAGAACAGCGGTTCTCAATCTGTGGGTCGCGACCCACAGGAACTGTATTAAGTGGTTGCAGCATTAGGAAGGTTGAGAACACTGCTATAGAAGGTAAGTAATACCATCCACGCAAGCCTTTGCCTTCATGTCTTAGGCTGGTTGGAGGCAGTTAAAGAAATATGACTGCTCAGAAGCAGACTAGCTTTTCTGGAGAGCATTTAAAAATGACATCCTGCTGTAAACACTGTGGGTGAACTCACTCCTCTAATGCACCGCCTAAAACAGAAAGTGTTAAATCCAATGGGATTATTTAGAGAGCATGTATTTGCCCAGAGGGGGACAGACTTTTACGATGGTTAGATCCCCTCCCTGGAGTTTCTTACTGAAGGTAATTGTTTCTTAAAAGGACTTCTCTTTAGGAGTCAAGGACATAAACCCATCTTTTAATGACACATTTAAATTTCTTATTCCGTCCCTCTTGGTAGTGATTACAGGCCCTCAAAGATAAGGAGCGTAAAGCCCAAGTTCAAGTCCAGACACCTTTCTCCTCTAGGCAGACACTCCTCCTGTTCCCCTTAGCAACCCAGTCCCAGCCCAAGAGTAGTCCCTGTGGGGCTTCGCTTCCCGGAGCAAGAACTACCTCACTTTACAACTTCAGTTTCCTTGAACAACGCCCCCAGCTGGGATGTGGGGTTCCCTTTCATCTTCCCCCGTTGGAGCCCCCCTATCCATCCACACCCTATTCAAACTACCTTTGAAGATTCCTTCCCTATGTCCCTGGCTGGAATTAATATATTAGTACCACTTGTCTACTCAGCAATATAGTTGGTTCTCAATGCTTTCTTCTTCCGATAGACCAAACTCTTTAAGAATAAGTACTTATTCTTACCCACTTTTTCATCCCCCACATTACTCAGAAGGTAACGAGATAAATGCCTGTGGGACAGAATACTTTCAATGAGCAGCTGGTGTGCTCTTTCATGCCATTAATATTCATGAGGACTTTCCATAATTTCCATCCCTGATAAAAGTGGTTGGCTCACTTACCTGCAGTGCCCTTACAGCACAAATAATTCACTTAAATAAACATCATGCCACGAAAACAATAATCAACAATGACTTTGTTCTAACAGCTGCCACTGTTAGAACGCTTTGATAAAGTTATCTAGCAATAAAAGGGAACACAATTAATCATTCATAGAACTGGGAGCTTGGATATTTAAAAACATGTTTATTTAAATTACTTTAACGATCAAATAAAGTTTTATCGTGTTGGATATTTGATAAGGAACCAATCAGGGAAGTCTGATGACTCAGGCTTGGCCTCTGGGGAAAGACTGGGGTTGTTGCAAATTGTGGAATTTCCTCTGACATGGTGCAAAGATGAGGGTGCACTTGCTCTCTGGGGTTGCGATAATATAAAAAGCCACCAGAGCTCTCCTTTCCTCAGAAGCCCTCAGAGACGGCAGAGCGCACAAGCTTCTAGGACAGAAGCCAACAGGAAACCACCGGAAGAACCATCCCCTCTGTGCAAACATGACTTCCAGGCTGGC
Source organism: Perodicticus potto (assembly GCA_963574655.1). Taxonomy (NCBI): domain Eukaryota; kingdom Metazoa; phylum Chordata; class Mammalia; order Primates; family Lorisidae; genus Perodicticus; species Perodicticus potto. The sequence continues at coordinate 20,899 of CAUYRH010051348.1, forward strand.
TGTGGCTCTCCTGGCAGCCTTCCTGCTGTCTGCCGCCCTGTGTGAAGGTAAGCACAGCTCTCACCTGCAGAGCCCCGCTTGGCCTCGAGTCTAAATGTGCTCCTCAGAGGGTGAGGCTGTCTTTCGTGCTTTCATAACAAACTTGCTTTTTATTCAGAACAAAAAATAGTTTTTGCCATCAATTAATGTTAAGTTGAAGGGTTTCTTTTAGGCTGATAAATACACACACACACACACACACACACACATATATCACTCAGGAAAGTATAAGGATTGACCAATATAGACATTCTATTCCTGTAAGTCATACTAGGTAATATGTATATATTTAATATAAGTTAGTAATTTAAAGTGCGGCCTATTGAGGGCTACCGTTTTCCCAGCTTCAGGTATCACAGAGGATCATATAATGTCAAGTGGAAGAAAAAATTACCCTGAGGATGTCAGCGTGCCACAAAGACAACTCCAGCTCTTTGTGGAGAATGTCATTCAGTATTGTCAATAGTAACTGTTTTTAAAGCAAAGAACAAAACTGAGGTCCAGGGCTAAGAGAATATCTGTCCCTCAAGGCCGGGGATGGGCTTGCTAGAAATGTGGTGCTTCCCACAGTCCCCAGAAGCCGAACTTAAAGAGGGTGTGCCTAGCAGACTGTGCCTGTTGATGAAATCATGCCTTAATTACTTCTGTTTTTCCCCACAGCTGCAGTTCTCACAAGGGTTGGCACCGAACTTCGATGCCAGTGCATTAACACGCACTCCACACGTTTCCACCCCAAATATATCCAAGAGCTGAGAGTGATCGAGAGTGGGCCGCACTGTGAGAAGTCAGAGATCATGTAAGCACTTCCAGATGGGTCGTCCATTCTGTACTCCTGACTTGAGGAAGGGGGAAGTATTCAGAAAATCTCTAGACACAAGAGAGGCAGCAGTGAGCAAAGTGAGACAAAATCCTCTTCTACACGACACTGAAACCTGGTACCTCCCGTGCCAAGAAGCTGAAGGCTGCTTTGGGCTTAGATTTGATGCCTGTAAGGGTTCCATGATTTAAATGGGAAAGACAAATATCGATTTGAATTCTCTCCTTCCTCATTTTAGTGTGAAGCTTATCGATGGAAGAGAACTCTGCCTGGACCCCAAGGAAAAGTGGGTGCAGAAGGTCGTGCAGATGTTTTTGAAGATGTAAGTTGTTTTTTATTGATTTAAATTCTTCATTTATCTTGAGACATAGAGTCCAAAAGTTAGCCTATAAATTTCCTGCTGCTGTTGCAAATCTTTCTTAGGTATCTGCCCCTTTGATTTAAAAAAAAATGGGCAACTGTGGGAGCTTATTGTATTCACGTGTTTCAGTTTGTGGGGGGAGTCTGGGGTTATGACTTGTGTCATTAGGAAAGTTCCTCATAAGTGTCTCGTTTTAGAGGATGACTTACTTGGTCTCCCAACTTATACCTGAAAATACAGAACATTACTACACATAAATACCTAAGCCTGCCTTAAGTTTTCAAGAAAATGTGTTTTCAAGACCCCCACTTTCCTAATTATTAGAACATTGTTGATCTTTAAATTTTTCATTTCATTTCATTTATTTCATTTCATTTCTTTTCTTTTATTTCTAGGACTGAGAAGGAAGCATGATGAAAAAAAAAACATGCATTCTCTATGCTATCCAAGAATTCCTCAGTAACGTGCTCATGAAACTGTAAACAAATCTACGTCAGAACTTCATGTATTGTGTGGGCCGACTGAAGGTTGCCAGATAAAATACAGGGTGCCTGGTTAAATGTGAATTGCAGTAGAATAATAGGCTTTTCATCGTATCATGCAATATCTTAGACAAACTCACATTTAAAAAATTATTTGTTTGAATTTACAGTAAACAACAATTTTTTAAAAAAAATATAAGAACATCCTAGAGATTGTAGGGGAGAATCTACAAAGAGCAAACATGAAGTCCAGGGCTAGGAGAATATCTGCTTTTCAGTTTGAAAAATTAAATGATTTTGCTAGAAATGAGGCTTCAGGGATCACATGGAAATAATGTGACAATGAAATGTGCTGTAAATTCAACTTTGGCTGGAAATCTTGCATTTTTATTTGTTAAATTTGGCAACCTTAGTCTGCTAGCCAGGTTCCACCATGGTTTGGTATCTCCTTTATTTCTTGATGCAAAAGCATCAGCCCCATCCTACCTCACAGGGCTGTTGTGAGGACAGATGTATGCACTTTAAGCTTTCCTCGTGGTCGTGTAAAGTATTTTTAAGGGTAACTTATTCACCTATTTATTATTTATGTATTTATTTAAGAATCAAATATTTGTGCATGAATTTGGAAAAACGGAAAATGAAAATTATTGATAGCATAGTTATGATATCATAGTGAATTCATATTTATTTTGGACATAAATGATGTCATGTTAGAAAATTTTTGATTAGGGTTTTCAAAAGGACACTCAGTTAAATTTTTATGTCAGATAAACAATTAATAATTTCTTAGAGTGAGTACATTGTTGTTTCCTGAACTCTTAGTTGAACTGACTGTACCACTTTCGACCCTCCACGTCGGGGCTCGTCATTGGCAGCCTTGTTGCGTGGTGTTGTGTCAAAGTAACAGGACCCTGAGTGAATGAATATCTCAAAATAAGCAAACATTCAGCAGGAAACACTAGCACAGTAATTTCTTGGTGGCGGTAACTTATTTATTAGGTACAAATAGTTTTTTGTAATATTATTGAAATTATTGTGTTTCAAATCCAGGCTTTTTTTTTTTACTTTAAGATGCTTTTATGTGTTCTCAATGATTATTTTCTACTATTTTTGATAGTATAGAAATACTGTAATAATAAAACATTTAAATATAATTTACTCTCGAAGTCATCAAGTTTGTCTCATTTTGTAGTTTTAATTTATTGGGAATCTCTTTGTTTGCATTGAAATTGTATTTTAATTTAGAAAACATAATTAAGTCCCTTTATTGTTTTGTATATCGTATGATAAATTACAAACTTTCATGTAGAAAAGCAGAATGCCTTTCCAGAAATGGGTTACAAACAGTAGTCTCTTCTACAGACGATTGGCGACTTTTTCCCCGCCCTGCTGTTTACCACTTTACTAATAAAGCTGACTTTACGTTCTCAATCAGCCGGTCTGTGTGTCTGTACCCCTTTGCACAGTTGGGCATTTGGTTAAGGAGGGAAGAGAACGCAGGTTAGGAGGCACTTGTGAAGAGGGACAGGGACACACGAGGTGAAGAGGTTTGAATTATGATTGAAGGCCGCGTGTATTTGAACATAAAACAATACCCTCAGAAGTAAAAATGTCATTCACTAGGAAACTCAGTGGTGAGTTTCATAACAAATTAGGCACAGCTGAAAAGAAAATTGGAAGACTTCTTAGGAAATGGTACCAAAGAACTTTATCTAGAATTCACATCAGGGAGATAAAGAGGTAGTGAGCTGGGACTCAAGTTAAAGTCCCAAGATGCAGGGCACGGTTTTCTAGCTTTGTGCCTGGACTTTACTAGCAGAAGAGAGAGGAAGGGTCAGAGACACATGCGACCTGATAATGACCAAACTCTCTTCATAAATGATGAGCAACAGCAATCCAATTTTAAGAAACCCATTTTACTAATGAGTGACTTTGTATCCCTCATCAGTAAACAGGGATCTTAGAATTGTGGTTAGCATTTATCCAGGCCCTACCTCAGATGCTATTTTGGGGGGGTATTTTCAGTTTGATTTTTGAAAAGCTCCCCACGTCCACTCTTGGGGAGGTAGGTGGGTAGGTTTACCTGCGTATTTACCAATTCCTTTGTTGTCTGTTCCTTCTTGTGTCATACGTCAGTCCTTTGTTGTGGACCAATTTCATTTCATCACCAGAATATCCTTAGAATTGAGTTTCCTGTGGATCTTCTAAGAAGAAGTTGAGAGAGACACACCTTTGTAAGCAAACCTTGGTAGGATGACATGTTTCTTTCTGCATTCGTACCTGTAAAATTAGTTCGCATATCTGGGCAAATGTAAAAATTAATAATAATCATCACGACAACAAGCAAAAACCAGATGTGACTCCTTCTGAGCAGGGGACCCCACTCGATTACACAATTACGCAGGTCACATGCCCATGAGGCAGAGCCTCCCCACGGAATGTTTATACAATTTGACCACATTCTGACGCAAAGAACAAGTATCAACAAATTTTAAAGGATGGACCACAGTCTCTGAATATTTTTCAATTAAGTTAGAATTCAAGCTATGAAAAGAGAAGTAGAAAAAAAGCCCATGTATTTGGAAAACAACAAACGTTTCTGTTTAACTGGTATGCCTAAGGAAAATCAGAATGGAAATTAGAAGAGTTTTAGAATGCAGTTATATAAATATTGCACATCAAAACACGTGTGGAATAGACAGAATAGTGGCATTCCAAAGATGTTCATACCTGAATCCCTGAAACCTTTGAATACATTACCTTACATAGCCAAAGGGATTTTGCAGATGTGATTAAAGATTTCAAGATTGGTGATTATCTTGGGTCATCTATATGAGTGTGAAGGAGACAGGCTCAAGAGAAAACTCAATTTAATTCAAGTTGTCGGGGACAAGGGAGAAGGGCGAGGGATTGGTGAGCTCCCACCTAACGGGCACAACTTAAGGGTAGATGGCATGCCTCCTGGATGTGGGCACAACTACAACAGGGCCCTTGTTAACAAACTCAAACACTGCACCCTAATCGTTTGTACCCTTGTGTTAATCTGAAGTTTTAAAAAACTAAAATTTAAAAAAAGAAAAAACAAGAAGGAAACAAAGTGATCACAGACAAAGGAGATGTGATGGTAAAAGGGAAGGTTGATGTGACACCAGGAAAATCCCTCCTGAGCTAGGACAGCAGGGGGTCTCCAGGAGCAGGAAACCCAGGAGAGGCTCTCCTGGAATCTCCAGGGGGAAGGCAGCACGTTGATACCTTGAATTTAGGACTTCTGTGCTCCAAAACTGCCAGAAAACAAATTTGTGTTGTTTTAAGCCACAAAGCGTACGGTTTGTTATAGCAGCAATAGAAAATCAATACAATGTTCCATGAAGCTAATTCAATACTTATAATAAGTATTTCATGCATTAACCTTAATTTAAAGCTTATATTAGAAAAGAAGAAAATAATGGCAAAGCAATGGAAATAGAAAAGTAATAAAGAAGTGAGCAAACTATTAATAAATTAATAGGTAGGATTTATCTGAGTTGGTTGTTTGAAAGATTAATAATATTAATAAACATTTAGAAATTGAAGATATAAGAAGAAAGTATGCTTCATGTAATGGCATTATATTATAAAACTTAGACCGATTAGGCAAATAACTACAATGCTATCTTTCCAAATCTAACTCCAGAATTTAAAAAAACTATAAAATCCTATAGCAATCAAAGATATACTAATCAATATTTTAAAATATTTCTACTAAGAAAATGTAAGTAAGCCAGGCAATTTTACCATAACTAATGCATAGCACATTTTAAAAATTCTTTAAAAAACACAGTAAGATGGAAACAATGTCTAAAAATTAGAATCCATATAACTTTGATATTTGAAGATCAATTAATGAAATGCACCACATTGAGACAGTAAAGGAGAAAAACCTTCATGATCATCTTAATATACTCAGAAACAACCTGAGATATTACTTACCATCCAATGGGTAATTAAGAAAACCCAAACAAACCTCTAGAAATGAGAGGGAACTGCTTTATTATTTTTTGATATATATATTTTTTATTTTTACATATATATGTGTTTATTAGGTTTCCACTTTTTGCCTTCACAGAATTAAAAAGGCTTGAAATTTAATAACAATACTAATAACAATGTTTAAGATAAGGACTAGAAACAGAAACCTTGTAAAGAATGAACAAAGGTAAATACATTAAGAAAAGAAATATGCATCAAAATGTTAATCAATTTTAATAATAATAATGCAAAGAAAGTAACGTTCACATTGTCAAATAAGAGTATGTCTATTATAGAATGCTTTGACTTTGAGGCTCAGGATGGAGTCATCAGTTAACTTCTTTTTTTTCCCCATTTTTTTCTATTTCTTGTGACTTAGGGAAAAAAAAGAGAAGGAACCACTTTAAACCCATAAAGGTTATTAATTAAACAAAAATGACAGCAGAATATTCTTAGTGGGGGTGTAATTTTTAGAATCACAACCCATAAGATTGGGATAAAACAAGGTGTCCATTATCACCATTTGTATTCATTTTTTATTGAAAATCTTGGGTAATACTGAGAAACAGGAATAAAGACATAAAATGCAACAAATGGGAAGGAAAAACCAAAGAGAAAAATCATTCACAAATTGTATGATTGCCAAGGTAAAACTCAAAAGAATATACGTAGTATACGGGTAATTGGTTGCATTTAAAGAATTTACAGGGTGCCTGGTGTGGTGGCTCAGCAGCACTTTGGAAGGAGTTTGAGACCAGCTTGGGTACCATTGTGAGACTTTGTCTCTCTGAAGATTTTTTTCTTTTGAATTAGCTGGGCATGGTGGCACCTGCAGTCCTAGCTAGTCGAGGGGCTGACAAGGGAGAATCACCTGAGACTGAGAGTTGGAGGCTGCAGTGAGCAATGATCACAGCACTGCTCTCTCCACCCCTCTGGGCGATGAGCAAGACCTTATCTCTCTAAAAAAAAAGAAATTTAGATGAGTATTAAAACAATGTATAGAAACCAATTGCTTCTTTATACCCCAGGAGTAGTTAGAAAAGGAATTTTAAGGCATACCATGCACATTAGCACCACCATTGAAATCAACAGAGAATATAAATTCACACCTCTCAGTATAGAGTACGCTGTCTGGGTGAAGGGCATGTATAGCTTTGACTCAATCTGCACAAAAGCAACGTATGTAAATAAAACATGTGCACCCCCTAATATTCTGAAATTCAAAAAAATTTAAAAATCAATGAAGAAGAGATCTAACAAAGCCGTGTAAGAAGTTTATGAATAATTTTATTTTACCTGATTGTGAGACATCCAAGGAGACCTAAAAATAAGAAAAATACTCCGTCTGCATGGATTAGAATCGAACATTATAAAACAGAGACCATTTCTTCCCCATTTAATTCATAGGCTCAATGTAATCTCCAACACCTGTGTGTGTAACTAGTCAAGATAATTTTAAAATTTAGTTTGAAAGCAAGGTCCAAGAATATCTGTGATGTCTTTGAAGGACAAAGTGGGACACACCCTGGCAGATACTTAGACTATTAAGGTGAAGGAGTGTCCTGCCCAAGTGTCTTTCAAAGGAAAATATGGTTAGTGCCCTGGATAGAAAGAATTAAACCAAGTGGCATATTGTGTTGATATAAAACCCGTAACTTTATGCAAAAACTCACTCATTAATGAGGCTTTTAAAGATTTCAGGGAAGACATGGGCTCAATCCTTTTGTTATTTGGGTTTATGTAATTCAGATGATCCAAACTGTCTCTTCATTTGTAATCCAGCGAAGAGAGTCCTCTCCCATTTTTCCACTCATTAGTTCACGTTGCAACCTGCTTAGCCCAAGTCATTTATTCCCTCGCAATCTCTCTGGGTACCGGCAGCTGTTATTCTATATTTGGCCAACTTCAGCCACGGAATGGAGAAAGCTCTGGGTTTATTTTTGTTTTTGAGGCAGCGTCTCACTTTGTTTCCCTTGGTAGAGAGCTGCGACATCACAGCTCACAGCAAACTCAAACTCTTGGGCTCAAGTGATCCTTCTGCCTCAGCCTCCTGAGTAGGTGGGACTATAGGCACCCGCCACAATGCCCGGCTAGTTTTTCTATTTTTAGTAGAGACAGGGGTCTCACTCTTGCTCAGGCTGGTCTTGAACTCCTGAGCTCAGAAATCCACCTGCCTGGAGCCCACTCTTTTCTAATTTCCAATGCACAGCAACACGCAAATGTTCAGCATAATAGAATTAATAAAAAAATGAGTAAGTGATGACAAGCAGAAACTAACAGTGAACTTAACCCTGGTATTTACCAATCAAAAGCGTCTCAATCATTTCTTTCCAGAGGGGATTTCTCTCTGCCTATATTTCTCAGGCCATATACTGGGCATTTTCTTTTTTCTCAGAGTTCTGCCTACATTTTATTTCCGTATTCTCCTCTTGAAATTCAAGGTCCTTGTCACCATTTAATTTATTGGCTCAACGTAATCCCCAACACTTGTGTGTATGACTTGTCACTGACTCTCATAAACCCAAATAACAGAAGTATTGAGCCTATCTATGTCTTCCTTGAAATCTTTGAAAGCCTCATTAATAAGGCTTATGAATCTCATAAATAAGAGAATACAGGAGATAACATACGAGTAATTTTAATAAAACGTTCAGAGGAGAAGCACAAGGTCGTTTTGAAACAGGTCTCCAGGGTCATCTCACCTGACTAGTTAGGCTCCCACGAGCAGATCTGGAGCCTGAAGGGTGAGTGAGCCTCGGCCTCACAAAGGGGAGCGGGTGGGGAGTCCGGAGCAGGAGGAAGCCCTCCCAGGCAAGACCACATGTGATCAGAGGAGTGAGACGATTCAGTATGACCGGGGTCTGGCATTAAACACAACAGGTGCCAATGGATAAAGCTATTCTCCGAAAGGCTGAGCATCAGAATCAAAAGCTTTTAGTGGACTCCAATTAACCTCATTTAAATTTGTGAGCATTAAGTGCCGTTCTGGTTCTGGGTTCTCCTTCCAAAAGAAAGTGAAAGGCCACAGAAGCAAACCCAAAAGTCTGGTTTTAGGAGTTTTTAAGTGCCATTTGGAGATGAAATCAAAGAACTACACCCAATCTCATATGAACTCTCTGAGTGTGTAAGTTCGGATCTTTAATATGATCAGTGAGTAAAGTAAAAACATCTGCTCCACTCATGTGGTCTTTCATAATGAATACTTCCCAGAACACTGCTTCTCAGATTCGTCACTGCCACCTTTAAAATATGTCCAATGGGTTTCTTCCCGCTCTCATTTCTCTCATCACTGTCTATAAGAAAGCCAAGTATTCCTTAAGTATTCTTCACACGTCCTTCCAAAAAGGCCGTCTGAGCTTGCACTCTCATAGCAGTGTCAGGGTCCCTTCTCTCCACGTCCATGCCAACATCTGTAGTTTGGGGATTTTGTGATGTGGGCTAATGTTCAATCCTGCAACTCCTCTACTAAGTATATACCAGATGATCAAAAATCATTTTACAACAAAGACCTCTGCCCCAGAATGTTTATTGCAGCCCAATTCATAATTGCCAAGACATGGAAGCAGCCCAAGTGCCCATCGACCCATGAATGGATTAACAAACTGTGGTATCTGTACACCATGGAATACCATGCGGCCATAAGAGGATGGAGACTTTCCATGTTTTATGTTGACATGGGTGGAACTGAAACGTTCCTTTTAGTTAAGCGTCTCATGAATGGAAATAAAAGTATCCAATGTACTCAATATGATTATGAAACCAATATATCATCACCTGCATGTCCATATGAATGACAAAACACAACTATAGTCCGGAAAATGGGGGGGAGAGGTGGGCGAGGGGAGGGGACGGGGAAGGAAAAGAGAACGGAGGGTATTGGTGGGACCTCACCTACTGTGTACAATGCAAGGGTACAGCTCAAAACTATTAAGAGTAGAGTATAAATGCCTAACCACAACAAAAGCATAAATGTACAAAGTTAAGATTTAACAAAAAAAATAAAAATAAAATAAAGGAATGGAGAAACAAACAAAAACAACTGTAACAAAGAAGAAAGCCTCGTATTCCACTGAAGAGGCAGTGAGGAGGGTCCAGTTGGAGATTTGGTATCATGCAAACAAGTCAAAAAGGAAAGGTAAAAAAGAGAAAGAAAGGAAGACGGCAAGAGTAAGAGTGAAAGAGAAGGAAAAAGCGAACAATTTGTTGAATTGAGCATTTTTTCTTCAGGGACATTAGTAAAGTATATACCCAGACAGGCCTTTCATTTGTACAGACGTGGGCTTGGACACAAACTACTGGGTAGGTACCACCACATACCTTTAATCTATTTGTATGATCTTTGGGTTACACATCCAATTTCACCAGATAGCAGAATGAATGTTAAAATACAGACACACATAAAATAAAAAGGTATGGAGAGATAAGTAGCAAAGTGCTCACCTTCAAATTATGTTAAATGTAAAATACCATAATATAGACATTGTACATTCAACACACCAAATCCAGTAATTCTCATAGACCCCTCTTTTTTGTTAGAAATGCAGCCAGAAACTGTGCTATTTGTACACCGTGGAGTACTGTTCAGCCTTAAGAAAAGATGGAGACTTTACGTCTTTGTGTTTACCTGGATGGAGTTGAAACACATTCTTCTTAGGGAAGTATCTCAAGAATGGAAAAACATATCCATGTACTCATTATTAATATGAAACCAATACGTAAACGACTACATGCCCACACAAATGATAAAACACAAATTTAGTCTGACAAGGGCAAGGAGATAGGACGGAGGCGGAGAAAGCAGGGTCGCTGGCGGGATATCACTCTGCACGCCCTCTGGGTGAGGGGCTCAGCTACAACTTGAACTTTACCTTAGAAATGAAAACAATATAGACTAGACATTTGTGACCTCATATTAATTTGAAATTAAAGAAAAAAGAAATGCAACCAGAATCGATTCACCTGTTGAAGGTGCCTAAGCAAAAATATTTTATTCTGAAGACATGGGTAAGTAAGTAGATGATTATTTCTACAACATTACATCTATTTTGCCATCCAGGCTATGTTCGAAAACTTCAGAAGAAAGGATGAAAACCTTTTTAATTTGCAGTAGTAATACGGGAGGAGAAAATTGCTTTAAAAATGTATTAACTCTGGGGCAGTGCCTGTGGCTCAAAGGAGTAGGGCGCCGGCCCCATATACCAGAGGTGGCAGGTTCAAACCCAGCCCTGGCCAAAAACTGCAAAAAAAAAAAAAAAAGTATTAATTCTGCAATAGCAACAGAAAGCTTAAGAAACCAGCAATTTCTCCATTACTCACTTTAAAATGCAGGCAGACAGCAATTGCTTCAAGGTTTGGTAACCACTGGCTGAGTTTGTACAGACCACAGACAACACATAGGGATTTTTCCAAAGTATCAAAGTAAATCCAAGGTTAATAAGAAAGGGGCAATAAGAAATTCTCCAAAAGATTACACAGGGGTCAAATGCCAACCATCACAATGCTTAGAGAAAGAGAAATTTCTACGTTCTTTGCATTCCCATAGAAAAAAATCAAGTTGAATAAATACTATTATTATCAGATTTTCTATCATTATTTGGTAAGACAACTGAGAGACGGGAGTGAACCACGATGAAAAATAAAGATGGGAAAACTTTGCATAAATTCCCATTTAGTTGGCTGCAGAATGTTCTGGGGCTTTTTAAAAGATCCTGGAGCAGGGACTGAAGATAAACTTCTAGCATATCCAGTAATTCTGTTTCACACGGTGTGAATTAGCTCATGTTTTAACCATGTGAGGGTGTATTCTGCTGTCTGTGCCATAAATTAACCTTCTGCCACTTACCCCATGTGACTTCGCCTTTACACTTGAATTTTCAGTGTTTCCCTGAATGGAGCATTTATGGGAAGCTATTCTGAAAGTAGATACCTCTCCCTAGATGAACTTTTTGTGTATGCACTTACTCATGCACCCTCGCCACACATGGCAATAACAATAAAATATGCTCTTGGCCTGGCTAGCCCTTCAGCATTGCTAGTAGTTACACTAATTCCTAAAGAAAACTTATTGTAGTTAATTCTAACATGTTTCCATATATACCAGTATGGTTTGTTGAGTATAATTATGCTGTAGTTGAATTAAATATTAATTCTTTTGACTGCTATAAATGCAATGTCCCCATAAAATGGGGGGGGAGGGGAGAGAATATAAACAAAATATTTTATTTGTCAGAATTCCACATACACAAAATATTATGATTTTTGCAAAAAATATTCTAATGCACAAGTATGAGTAAAGTTAAGTTTCCCACGGTTGCTAAATGTAAACAGCATTATTTTATATGATAAAGTGGGAGAACTTGTGATGAGAGAGAAAGAAAAAAAGGATGGAAATGAATCAGTGAGATACAGCAAGCCGTAAGATCAGTAATGGGACCCTTTGGCTAGACTGCCCCCCCTAGTTAGTGTTATGTCAGGTTCCTAAATGCATAGAAAGTCAGCAGATTATGGATTTAGGGGATATAATTTGGTTGAGACTTGGGACTTGTGCCATGATACACACAGAAGAGTAATTTCAGGGATCTGGTCTTAAACACAGTGTCTACGGGCAGGAGGGCTTTTGCTAACATTTGAGTTACAAAGGTAACAGGTGCAGTCCCACGTTCTTCCTTGGGTGTTTCTGTGAGGACTCAGGGCTGCGCAGCAGTTGCCAATGCCTGCAGGATACAGCACATTTGACTTACCTATGTAGTATCTATAACTACTTCATTTTTTTAGCCAGTATTTAAGGAAAAGAACTACAGCTTACTTACTCATGTATGTTACTCGAAGTGTCTAGCACAGAAATTAACAAATGTTTGATCATAATTCTTGGGAAATTGATTTGAATGAGCCTGTCATGATACTGTGGTATAATGGAGAGAGGCTTGATTTTGAAACCAGACTAGTGACAAAGACATTACTATATTTGAAGAGAGTAAACAGTTATTTTTATTGAAAGTAAGAAAAGTGTATATGAAAAGTGTCTTTGTCACTAATTCTTTGCAGTAATACAGCATCTGTGTAAAACATCTACGGTTATTTGCTAACCATTTTCACAGGCACTCAGAAATCAAAAATAATTTTGCTATTGCTATTAGTAGTACATGCCCTCACTGCCTTTGGCCTCCTTACACTGCTAGAGAAATATAACAAGGGTGGAAACTGGAGAGCATTGCAGAATCTTGGGAAAATTTAAAAATTTAAAGGTCTCATGATGACTTGCACGATGAAATTAGGAAACGGCACAGTCTGAGCCCAACTCAAAACAGTAAATTGAAAAAAATCTTTATACAGGCTTAAACTTTTTTCCTTTGGCAGTATTTTTCCCCATGCTCTTCTCCTCATTATAGCAGCCTACATCCAGTAATTACTCACAGGGGGATTTCAGAGGTGCTGGGAAAGGCTGAGACTCTTCAGAGGGCTTGTTCAGCAATTGCATTTTTGCCTTATGAGCTTTGGTCTTTGTATCATAAAGCAAGCAACCTTGAGCAAGGGAACCATCCCCGGATGATTCAAAGAACTCTTTCCATTTTGGCTCTCAAGACTTTAATCCTTATAAAGATATGTTTTCCTCAAAACCTAGAACACAAGATCGATCATATAAATCCCACAGATTATATTGGAAAAGGTCTAATATTACAAAAGTTGTAACACATATGGAACCAAAGCACAGACGGCAAAAGAAGAGAACGGGTGGAAATTTTCCCTAAATTGATTTATTTATAGGTTGGATGGTTCCCGACCAAAATTTTAACTGAAATATTTATGGAAATCGACATGCTGAATTTAGATTATACCTAAAAAACGGCCTAGGGTAGCCAAGACCCTCGTAAAGAGCAAAGTAAGGAGAGGAGACTCATTATACTGGGTCCTCAAAAATTAAGGTGAATCTGCAGTAATTGAAAGCTTAGTATTCACAAATACAGGAGATACAAATAAATCGATGGGATGCAGAAGGGGGCTGAGAGACAGACACCCATCGGCTTAGAACATGTGCCCATCACAAAAGCAGCCTAGTAAATTAATGAGGAAGAGAAGGACTATTCAACACACAGAGGGAAAATGATTGTCTATCTAAAAAATAAAGCTGGCTTTTTGTCTCACAGCATGCACAAAAAACCTAATACAAACTTTACAATTTTATAAAGAAAATATAGGTACATGCTTTTTTGACCGGGAGAAAAAACCTTTTAAAAATAAGCTGTAAAAAGTACTGTCCAAGAATGAATAGATACAGAGAAAAGAATTTCCGGTGCAGATACCGCGTCGTGCTCAGAACACTTCAGTTTGTGCTTTTTGGCGTGGAACCCATGAAGCTCACTAAATTAAGTGAAGAAAAATATGCATCTGGGAATACTTAACCCACGAGCAACTTACGTTTCTGATGCAATGTTACAGCCTTTCTGTGATCCGACTGTGAGATTATACAAGGAGAGGGACGTTGTTCTCTCAGCCTTTTAACTTGTATAGATTAAGGATGATTAAATGGTTACAGAGTAGTGGTATAATTTTTATTTTGGAATTGATAACTCATAAAGCCAGTGATAGGGGAATTTCAAAATTGCTTGCTGAACAAAACATTACCTTTAAGGCATCTGCGGGGCATTCCTGTGGCTGGATCCTCGAAGTGACCCCACCTTTAGGGAAGATATTCTCAGGAGACAGCCAAGTCCGGTGTGAGGTGTTGCCTGGTCGCTCACTGAGTATCCTTTCACCTTGGGACTCTAGATGTGCACAGGCTCCCCGAGAGGAAAGGGAGGTGCCCACTCGGCCACCTGTTCATGTTCTCCCAGTTCAGACACTTCCTGTTCAACCTGACTCGGTTCTGCCTTTATATCATCCCTAGTACACACACGCACACGTGTGCACACACCCCCACATGCATGCACACCCCCCACAAGCGTGCACACGCACCCCCCACACACGTGTGCACATGGCTACACATGCGCGTACACATCCCATATACGCATGTGCACAACCCCCCATGGGTACGCATGAACCCCCCACACGGCACATACTCCCACACGCGTGGGCACACATCCCACACACGTGTACGCACCCCCACATACATGTGCACTCACCCCCTACACGTGTGCACACCCCCCACATGCATCCACACCCCCGACAAGCATACATATGCACCCCCACACACGCGTGTGCACATCACTACACACCCCCATATATGCATGCACACGTATCCCACACACATGTGCACACACCCCCACATACGTGTGCACACACCCCCACATACATGTGCATGCACCCCCTACATGCGTGCACACACCCCACCATACACATGCGCACACACGAATGTTGTGTGTACTGACAATGTTGCAGAGTCACTGCTCTGGATATTATTGTACGTTGTGTCCAACAAAGCCCAGGGTTTGACTGGAGTGGAGGTTAGACGGTGCAAACACACTGAGTGAGAAACCCACCCTACAATCTTTTATTATGAAAACTTTGAAAAACTTTATTTATTGTATGAAAATGGTAGTCCTGAGTGTCATCCCAGGAGTTTGAAATCTCAGGGAACTGCTGCTTGGCATAGCTGAAGAAATTAGCTTTTCGGTGGTAGTCCAGATAGCCATGCAGCATTGAGACAAATTTCTTTTTAAGGAAAATTAAAAATCTGCCAACCCTGGGTGCTCCCCCTTGGGTTCCCTGTCAGAGGAGATGTTAACTGATCTTGTTCTCAGAGGTGAGATGGAGACGTCTGAAAGCTGAGCCCAGAAACATTTCTGCAACTGCACTGCCTGAGTGAGAGAAATCCGTGGTCATATGATTGAATCGTAAATTGGTCTTCTGTCAGAAAATTTTCCTTTCTCTCAGACGTAGGAAAATAAATATTGAGTAGAGTTAGAAAACTTTTATTTTGTAAAACACATAAAATTTTGCAAAGAAAATAATATATGTACATACATACATAGAATTAAAAAAGAATTACTACTATAAATGTGAACTCTATTTTAAACTAATAACCCTGCTTTTCATCATCACTCCTTTTCTCATGTATAGAAGTGTTCTGATGGGAAATCTCAGGAAAGAGTATAATTGGACACCAAAGTGGCCTGTTTAGTGTAAGTTTAATCAGAAATAAGAACAAAATACTAAAACTGACATAATGGCAACAATACGTGGTCCTTAAAAGGCTAAAAGCTTTATACTAAGTTAAATAGCCTCCAAAGAGATACATTTTTCTAGTTAATTGTGTTCAGGATCATTTCATATATCTCGTAAATTTAATTCATAATATATTGAGCCCCCAGATAAATAGAAAGTAAAGATATGTAATCTCCCCATATGTATACTATCAATATTATATCTACATATTTTGGTCTAAGTTTAAACAACCTTGCTTTATCATGATACTAGTAAATAACATATTATGGTTTAAAACCTTTAGAAATGATTTTAGATTTGCAGAGGAGTTGTAGAATCGTATATTGTATTCCCACACGTACGTCCCTAGGTTTCATCTTTCATCGCCGTGTAGCCGTTATCAAAACCAGGGAGGGAGAAAAGCAGGGAGGGTGCCGGCAGAGAGATGCTACGGTGGGAGCAGCTCCTTCTTCCGGGCTCTTGCAACCGGGGTTTGCTTTCTGCTTACCCTGAGCCGTGGTTTCCAAGACGGAGTCATTCCAGGAGGAAAAATTCTGTTCCGGGTGAGCCCAGCCGAGACCACCCAGATATGTTATGGCTGAGGAGTGGGCACCGGGTATCACACTGTGGTTGAGTTTCAAAGCAATGTATTAGATTCTCCCGGTTAAGAGCTTTGAGGGCTTAACAGTGAAAATGGCGTAATTTGCTTAACATTTCACAACTTGAGGGCATGACAATTACAGAACACACATGGACTTGTGGCACAAGGAGAAGTGTGCACAGAAAGAGGAACTCTGTAATTATTTGAAAGTAGGGAGGCATTCTTCCTCTCCAGAATTAGGGTACATTCTGCTCATGATCAAGATTGAAAATCTCTAAGAATCAAAGCGACTGTGTCACTGGCTCCCACCACAGCCCTCAGTGTTACAGCAACATGTTCTCCCGTGGCCACAAGTGACTCTGTGTTGTGGTATTGGCCCTAACATTCAACTGGGAGGATTTCATCATGCCAATAATCAGACTGTCATGCTCTTTGTAACTACTTCAAGGCAATGTTGGTGGGCCCTGGGTTTGTCCCTCTGGGATGGAAACCAGAAAATTCTCAGGATACCATGTATTTCCAGTGTTGTGAAGTCTACCAAGCACACAAGTCACCACGTTCTCATCACTGTGGAAAATAAAACAGATGTGTGATGAAGACGGACCACCGCTGTCCTTGGATCAACCACTGTGTGGTTACCAAAATCATGCATCCTTCATGATGCTTCTCCTTTTAGCACCGCTGGGCTGTATCCACACTGCTTTCATTTTTGTTGTGAGGACAGACACGCAGCCTTATCATCGGGTCTCCTTCAGGTGGAGCACAGGGATGAGTGACATGAGTGCGGCCTGAAGAGACCC
This sequence comes from Perodicticus potto, assembly GCA_963574655.1. Taxonomy (NCBI): domain Eukaryota; kingdom Metazoa; phylum Chordata; class Mammalia; order Primates; family Lorisidae; genus Perodicticus; species Perodicticus potto. The sequence goes on from CAUYRH010051348.1 coordinate 38,147, forward strand.
CGTTGCGATCGTTCCTTCTGGGTTAGCTCACCTGCTGCCACCTCACCTGCCTTCAGATTAGCGTTGGGAACAACCATAGCTGTTGGGGCAGAGGAGATCCAGGTGAAAATCATTCTCAGAAATAAAACATCTATTGAATCACAGATCGAAGAGAAGGCTGAAGATCGAGCTTAATATTATCAACTAGATGAAGTCTTTGTTTTTCCCTGTGATATGGGAAGTCGAAGGAAGAACTTTAACAGGTATTTACACAGTCAGGGGTCCCTGAAGGAGAAGGCCTGTGATAGCCCATAGAGAAGGTGTCACCACTAGAACAGTTGAAACCAAAAGCAGATAAGAGAGTCAAAAGTGTTCATTAAAAAGTAATAGAAGATTATAGCGGTGCCTGTGGTCCTTTGAATAAAGGAAAAACCTTCGTCACAAGCCCCTGCACTAAAGAGCCTCGAATACAGCTACAGAAAAGGGGAGTTCATTCTAGCCATAAGAGGCTTACAGTACTGGTTGCATGGAGACAAATTCCCAATGATTCCTTTATAGAAGGTGTTTCAAGAATAGGAGGATGGTTCCCTAGAAACTGTGTGGAAAGTGCCCCTGTGAGGCTGAAGCAGATCAAGGCCCAGAGGGTTAGAAAAGTAGATAGCAGCTATAAAAATCAAGTTATTCTTTAAGTCTGCTACTTTACTTGAAAATCTTATATATTACTAAAGAATTATGCATTGAGCCTACTCTGGTTAAGGTGTTCTTTTCCGCAAAGGTGCACTACTACCATGATTTAAACCATTTTGTTACATTTTGAAGTGGAAAAGCCATTCTGCATATGCCTTTGAATTCCTGCCTCTCTATCACATGGCCTTCCCTCCAAAAGGCAAAACATTTCATCCAAGTAAGTTAATTGCATTTTCGTAGGATTTTTTGATGCACTGCACTCTGTAACTCACCTGCAGATAGAGTTCCCCCTTTGCCAGGAGCATCTGCATGTGACACTCTTGTTTTTCCTTCAGTTGATGTTTCTTAAATGATACTCTAGATACTATAGAACTCAATTTGTCAGATTCAGTATAAGCTCAAATTTTGTTACCTGTCTTTTACTAATGCAAATTTTGTTGAATCAAATAAAAGTTATGGATGTTCAAACAAACAAACAAACAAAAAAACAACACTAAGAAGTTAATATTGGTACACTACTATGAACCACAGCTCCCCACCCCCGGCTATTATTTCCCATTTTCTATTCCAGAATCCAAAACAGGACTCCGTATTTCATTTACTTGTCATGTCTCTGTAGGTTTCTCCAGTACGTGGTCATCTCTCATTTCTTGGTCTTTTATGACCTTGACATTTTGATAACCATTGGCTAGGCACTGTAGAAGTCTCTCTCACCTTGGGTTTGTCTGTTGTTTTCTCATGATTACACTGGCATTATGGATTTTAGGAAAAGTTCTCAGAGAGGCAAAGTGTCCTCTGCATTGCCCATGACAGCAACATCATTTTTTAACTGGTCATGTTGACCTAGACCGTTTAGTTATGGTGCCGTCAGCCAAGTCTCTCCATTGTAATGATGCTATTTTTCTTTTCTAGATCCTATTTGTAAGAAAGGAGTTACTAAGTTCACTCCACCCACAAGGAGAAGGGAATTAAGGGTCACTTCCCGGGGGGTGAGCAGCAAAGAATCTGTGGTCATGTTGTGCCTAAATCGTGGGGTCCCTTTCCCAAATCACCCATTAACCAAGTCCGATGCAAAAGCAAGAGGCAAAAAAAAAATTTATTGGTTAACCAAGGCTTTCTGCTCCTGACAAGGCAGGATAGCAGAAAAGCCTCGCCTGCTGAGGGAAGAGCAGCTTTAAGGGTACAGAAAGGAACAAAGGGAGGGGGTGTTGGGCGCCAACTGCTGGGGAGAGCTGATAGGGGGCATAAGGGCCTGGGGAAATATTTACTACCAGGATGGCCTGTGTTAGGCACCCTTATCACTTGGGGCGGACATACTGGAGCTGCAGGTGGGGGAGAAGCAGGCTGCATATCACCCTGGGTATTCGGGTGTAAATTGAGTCTTTGGTATGCAGCCATAAATTAACCTTTGATGTGTAGCTGGAAAGGCTGTGGGATAAGGTAGAATTAGTGAAAGGCTGTGGAACAAAATGAGTTAGTTTTAACAAAATGGAGTCAGCTTGGTTCTTGCAGTCACATGTTCAGCAACAGTCAACAAATATCTGGCGGGAGAAAACGTAAGGCTGTGGCAATTTACTTTTGATATCTTTATCTTATTAAATATACTTTGCATTAAAACCACAGTTTTAAAAGTGATAAATAATACTGATAATCATAGCTAACAAGAATGTTTATCCTGTTCCAGGTGTGGCTCCAAGTATTCTACCTTTATTGTGCCTTTATGAGGAGGTAAGTACTATTATTTATTTATTTATTTATTAACTGATGTTTTAATTTTTTCCCTTTTTTGAGATGGAGTCTCCCTTTGTCACCTAGTGTAGAGTCCTGGGGTATAGTCTAGCTCATAGCAACGTCAAACTCCTGGGCTCAAGCAATCCTCTTGCCTCAGCCTCCTGAGTAGCTGGGATTACAGGCTCCTGCCATAACACCTGGCTAGTTTTTCTATTTATAGTAGAGACGGGTCCTTGCTCTTGCTCAGGCTGGTCTCAAACTCCTGAGCTCAAGGGATCCTCTCGCCTTAGCCTCCCAGAGTGTTAGGGTTATAGGCATGAGCCGTAATGCCCAGCCTACCTTTTTTATATTTAATAAATAAAAATACTGAGGCATAGGGGAGTTATATAATGTACTCATTCTTATATCCTAGCAAGTTACTGAGTTGGGATACAATGCTAAGAATCAGTCTAGTGCTGATCCTGACTTTCCCTCTTAAATATTATGTTCCATTGCCTCTCTAAAGGGAACATATGGGTAGAGAGATGTACCAAGGTGTGTTAAAGGGTGTAAGAGAACATTTGTGTAATGTCAAGGAGTAAGACTTGAGACTCAGAAAAGAAGTAAAATAAAATCACAAAACTTTTCTACTACAATTCAGTGAAATTAAAAAATCAGCATATCTAAGTCTTCTAGCAGATTAGTTTTAAAACAGCAAAAATTTCACTCTTTTGTAACTGGTATCTGGAAAGTATTGTACATTGCTACACACCAATAAAACCAGACAAACAATCCAATAGAAAAATGAACAAAATTATAAATCAGCAATTCATAGAAACTGAATAATAGATTCTTAATTTCATTAATTATTGAAGAAAATCAAATTTAAACCACAATGAGATAGCACTTCATATCTATGAAATGGTCAACAATTGGTAAATCTGGTACCACTGAGTTTTGATGAGAATATGGGGAAATAAGAACTGTGACCTGGTTGGATGAAATATGGTGATACCCAGTTGAAGCTGAACATATGCATCTCTTACCTCAGCATTCTCCCTTGTATCCGCCAGAAATTCTCAACCACATGTATAAGAAGCCACCTTCGCTAGTAAAGCAATGGTAGTAATAGCAAAAATCTGGAAACAACTATTGTCTCTCAGTAGCCAAACTGAGCAACATTAAAGTGATACAGACTTAAAATGACAAAAGTCAGAGTCATTGGACTAACAAGGCTAAGTACTTAAAACATACTTTAAAGGGAAAGAAAATGCAAAATTCTATATTCAGCATGGGGCCATTCATGTAGTTGTTAAATCACCAGACATCACATATAGAGACCAGCACGGTTGGGGAAGTCCAGAGAGGCACAAGAATGACACTGGTACGGTAAGATTTGGACAATGGAGAGAGAAAAGAATTGGCTAATGGGACCTTAGGACCTATCTAAATTTTTAGAGTAAAAAAGACCCAACCAAATATAAATAAATGTTAGTTAATACAGCTTAGTTTCAGAGGTAGACAGAGAGGTAAGTTTATATGCCAATCTATGTATTTTACTTTTTCAAAGAAAGTTTTATAGTTGAATGTTAAAAGGGTTAATGTGTTCATGGTATTTTTTCACTCTTAATTGGGGGGAAAAGGGGGATTTAAATATTTTCTCCATCAACAATCCCTTTGAGCATTTATTTGCCAAGCTTCCTGTTCCTTGTTATGAGCATTAGTAACCCCAAACCGTATTTACTCCTGTGGTTTCTTCTGACACATGAAATTTGGCTGGTTTATTTAAAGCCCACATTAGCCTATATTCTGGCCTTAGAAGTTCTAAAAGGAAGTTTTTTCTGGCAGCGCTGAAGGGAAAAGCCAAAGCATTTTAACGATGTCACAGCTTCTGGTGAAGTGCCATGTAGGTCACTGAGTCTGTGCCCTTCTTGGTGTCTGCATGGGCCTGAAAGCCAGCTTAGTCCTGCTAATTACTTAGGGCAGGGTCTGGAGCAGAACAGAGACCCTCTGAGAACATGTAGGTCACTGTTCCCGGATTAATACTCAATTCGTGCTTTTACTTGTTTTCAAAATGGTTCTCAAACTTATTGTGAGCGGCTGCCTCAAGGTGTGCAAAACGCAAGTGCCAGCCACTAGTACTACCGAAGGTACCTTGCACTTTAGTTTTTTGGCCGATGCAATACATTTATATTTTATAAAATGATTATTTTCTTAAAGGTACAAATAAAATGTGTCAAAGCGTACACTTTTGCATGGAGATCCAAAGAGTTTGTTTCCCTGTATAAAGATGATGAGTCCTGTGTTCTGTGCGGTGCTGAGACCTTCACTGGTACTGAATGAAGGCTCATCAACATTTGATACAACAGTGTGATTAAATGAACACAAAAATTTGTGATTTTGCAGATGTAAAAACAGCATCTAGCCTGTGCTATTTGAAACACTTGTAATCCAGAGAAATGCTTCCTGAATATTATTTGATATGCAAAATATCTATTTGATATGTTTTACATAAAGTCTCTAGAAGTTGGGTATAGTTGATTTTAAGTTAACTAGTATATCACTGTAAAATAAACAAAAGATTATAAATTCATCAGTGCTAGACAATCTTTTTCTAAATCACCAGAGAAACATTAAAAGCATACTACTTTTCTTGTATGTATGTAATTAATTCTAAGTAAATAATGCATTAATGCATGTTGAGCCAAACCAATAAAAGATTGGCTTACTAAGAGTATTTTAAGATTAAGGGGACAGATTCATAAGTGACTAAAAAACATGCTTTTATTTTGATGTTTTAAATTTATAAAATTTCATTTTAATAATGACACACACTCACTAAGTACTTTTAAAAATTAATCTTCACTTCTTTTTTTTTTTGTAGAGACAGAGTCTCACTTTATCACCCTCAGTAGAGTGCCGTGGGGTCACACAGCTCACAGCAACCTCCAACTCCTGGGCTTAGGCGATTCTCTTGCCTCAGACTCCCGAGTAGTTGGGACTACAGGAGCCCACCACAACGCTTGGCTATTTTTCCTGTTTTGCAGTTTGGCCAAGGCCGGGCTTGAACCCCCCACCTTCGGTATATGGGGCTGGTGCCCTACTCGATGAGCCACAGGTGCCTCCCTAGTCTTCACTTCTTTTTGCGTAATGTTTATGGTCATTTATCATGCAAACACAAGGTTTTTTTTTTTAAACATAACAAGTTTTAAAACCCTTTGAGATTTGTTCAACTTATGTTTTCCGAAAAGAAGGCTCTATGTGAGTCATCTTTGAAATTTGTCCTGTCATTTTCTGAACCTTACTTGCTGGAATGAGAATTTCAGATAGACTTGATGTCATCTGGGCCTTAGGAACAGCCAATGATGAAGCAAAGTGGCAAATCGTCTCATATTTTATGAATCACTGAGGCAATGAATCAATGCAGGACACAGCAGCATGGCCTTCAGTCTGTCTGTGAGGCTGCTGAAATTCTAAGCTGAGCAATAGATGGGGCCTGGACAATATTTACGGTTCTGAAAGGGCGTTGGCTTCCGTCTCCAGATTTAGAATCTGTAATTTTGAAATGAAGATGACATTTTGTTTCCCACTTGTGACAAATCCTAGGAATTGCCATAGTGGCATTCTGTTTGAATAAGAATATGAAAAAGAAGATCCAGGTATATCTAATATACAATAAAAATATATCCTTTTAGAGGGTAGTGTTTGATATTAACCCATGTAGCCACCACAGTCAAGGTCGAGAATATTTACATTATGTCCCCGAAGTTCCCTGTTGCCCCTTTTTAGTGTGTCAGTCTGCCCCCTCACCAGTCCCAGATAAACCGGGTATAATTTCATCACTACATAGTTGTATAGGAGTAGTATGATGCTGTATGTACTCTCATGTCGACCTTCTTTCCATGCCTGCGTGAAACTCATTCTTATCTTTGCAATAGCTCTTTTCTTTTACTTCCTGGATAGTATTCCATACTACAGAAATATACCACGATCTTTTAACTTTCATGTTTTTGGTTTTTGGTTATTTTGAACAAAGTTGCTATGAAAGTTCATTTACAATATTTTTGTGGACATATGATTTCATTTCTTTTAGATAAATGTCTAAGAGTGCAATTACTGAATCATATGACTAGATACTTTTATAAGAAATTGACAGTTAATGAAGAAATTAAGAGGAAAATTAAAAAATTTCTTAAAACAAATGAAAATGAAAATAACATGTCAAAACTTATAGAAGATAGAGAAAGCAGTACTAAGAGGGAAGTTTATAGCAATGAGTGCCTTCATTAAAAATATTAGAACATTTCAAATAAGAACAAGATCTAGGTACTAGGCATACTCATTACTACCCGGGCATTGCTGCTTTTAGGTACATTCAGCTGATAGGATCTGGATACCACCCACAGTATCTACATACCTCTGTAAATTACTCTATGCTTAACCAGCCATTTCAACAATGGGCCACCCACCGCCCATCATCCACTACCCTTTTATTTAATTGCTCAATTCACCCTTTTATTTAATTGCTGGATTCCATATGTAATGATTTTAAATTTGTTGACCTGTACCTCCAATTTTATCAACTAGAATATAGTCTTGTGTACTGTTTCTTCTGTCTTTAACATCATAGAATCTGCTCATTTCTAAAGTTGCTTAGGTCAGCACATTTTTTCCCTTTTGGGATTTCATATATTTGTAAGATAGTTAGATTGTTATGTCACATTTTGTATTCCATCCTGGGATCTGTCAATCTCCTAAATGCTTTTTAAAAGTTTGCAGACCTTAAGGTTCATTCTCTGCACTATAAAGTTCTATAGGTTTAGACAGGCGTACAGTGTGCTATATATACCATCACAGTAACACGTAGAATAGTACACCACACTCAAACATTCCTGTGCTTCACATATGCAATCACTCCCCCCCCCCCAATTCTTGGCAAATTACTGATCATATAATTGGAATAATGCAATGCATTGCCTTTTCAGACTGATACTTTCATTTAGCAATATGCATTTAAAATTTATCCATGTCTTTGCATCGCTAGATAATTCCTTTTAAAAAACTTTCTTAATAGTATTTCTTTTTGCTTGTTTGTTTGTTTGTTTAGCAGGCCCAGACTGGGTTCAAACCCACCAACCCTGGTACATGGGGCCAGTACCCTAACCACTGAGTATAGGTGCCCTATTTCTGAATAGTATTTCATTGTATGGATAAACAAGTTCATCTATTCATTAACTGAGAGACTTCCATTTTGGCAGTTATGAATAAAGCTGCTACAAATATTCTTGTGTAATTTTTTCTGTAGACATAACTTTTTCAAATTAGTTGGGTAAATATCCCAGAGCATGATTGCTGGAATGCATGACAAGAATATGTTTAGCTTTGTAAGAAACTGCCAATCTGTAAACCAAAGGGCCTATACCATTTTACACTGCCACCATCAATAAATGATAATTAATATTGTCCCATATTCTGACCAGCTTGGATTTTAGCCATTTAGCCCGAAGAATAACAACAACAAAATAGAATTCTAATAGGTGTATAGTGATGCCTCATTGTTGTTTTAATTTCAATTCCTTAGTGACAAGTTGGGGTAAGCATCTTTTCATGTGCTTATTTGCCATTTGTATATCATTTTTAGTACATGTATAGTGCCTATTCAGATTTTTTGTCCATTTTTTCTTGGGTTACTTACTATTGAGTTTTAACAGTTCTTTGTATATGTGGGATATGAGTTTTTTATGAGATTCATAAACTCCATTAATTTTTAATTCAAATCCATTGATAATATGCAGGGAATATATAATCAAATATTTCAGGGTCTACCAGCAAATTAGAAAACAAACATAATATAGGTACAGTTCCTTTTCACATGAAGTTTTTACTAAAGTAGGGCATGACATGAAGGGGAGATAAATTAATAATAGTATTTCAGTGGAAAATATACAACCACCACATTAATGAGGTAGCCAACAAATGATACCAAAGTTCAAGGGAAAACAAGAGGGCTGAAGGCAGTTATATAATACACCATCTCAGAAAGAGCTACTGAAACAAAAGAATAAAAAAACAAGTATTTTGTATGTGATAGTGTAGAAAGAGTAATGATTATATGGTCCTACTTCACAGCTGAGAAAGGAGAAAAGGTCTGTTATGATAATACAAACATTGAAAATTCATAATTTAAATGTTTCTCTGCTCTATGGGAATGACAAATAAATATGTCATTTGGAAAGTAAAAGCACAAACTGATGAAAGACTAATGCAAGATGGAAAAATAGAAATTTCCATCCCTTTTACCCTCACAAAAACACCAATAAAAACAACCACTCATGCATAGAAATGCTTTCACAGGAGCTCTACATTACAGGTCACAGAGTATAGCACCTGGTTGGAGGATATAAATAAGAGAAGATGAATTGAGGAAGGGAGAAAGGGCAGGTTTATATTGCCTGTGATAGCCTCTCCTAAGCTTGTGTAGTGCAGTGTCAAGAGGAATATCCTCTACAGGAGGAAGGAAAGTAAAAAGAATATTCTACTTCATTCCATACAACAGCACCCCTAGTCCATCCTATGAATCCCAGTGTTACACCAGTCACAGATGCAAACTTCAGGCCTGCCCCTTCAGACTCAGGCCCTAGCACCAGACAAACTCCCATGGTTTAGGTTTCAGGTCTATCCATGTGGACCCAAGCTCTAGCCCATCCCCAACGACTCAAACACCAGAAGAACTGGCCAGAAGGCTATAGCAGAATACCTTTCTATGGACTCCACCTAATGGCCTGCCCAAAATCTCTAGTGAGGACAACTTGTCAAGGCTTTTTCTTCTGGGGCCAGTGAACAAAGACTGGAAGAACTACCTACTTCTTTAAATATGTAGAAACCAATACAAGCCCACAAGGATCAGAAAAAATCACGGAAACATGACATCATCAAAAGAACAAAATAAAGCACCAGTAACTGACCTAAAGAAATAGATCTCTCTAGCCTGAGCAAGAGTGAGATCCCATCTCTATCAAAAATAGAAACATTAGCTGGGTGTCATGGTGGCCACCTGTAGTCCCATGAGTATCACTTGAGCCTAGAAGTCTGAGGTTGCTATGAGCTAGGCTGACATCATAGCACTCTAGCCTGGGGCAACAGAGTGAGACTTGGTTGGAATAAAAAAGAAAGAGAGAGAGAGAAAGAAAAAGAGGAAAAAGAAAGAAAGAAAAGAAAAGAAAATAAATGTAGATCTATGAACTAATGGAGAATTCAAATATCCCTCTAAAACAAGGTTAGTGAGCTATAAGAGAACACATTAGACAACTAATATAATTGAAAAATGATATTATTCTATCTCTGCAGATGACATGATCTTATATACAGAAAGCACTAGAGACTCCACCAAAAAGCTTTTAGAACTAAGAAATGAATTTAATAAATTTGCAAGATAAAAAATTAATATACAAAAATCACTTGCATTTCTGTATAAGAATAACAAACTGTGGATAAAGAAATAAAGAAAATAATCCCTTTTATAATAACATCTAAAAGAAAAAAAATATTTAGGAATGAATTTAACCAAGCAGGTGGAAGATCTGTATACTAAATACTATAAAACATTGATGACAGGAATTGAATAAGACAAGAATGGAAAAATATACCCATGATGTAGAAGAATTAATTGTAGTGACCTAGGATAGAGCCACTACATGGCAGATTGGGAGTTGACTGCCTGAGTCCAGGTGACAAGGGGAGAGAAAGCGAGATAAATTCATACACACACAGTTTCTTTTTCTTGATCCAGAAGGATGACACTGTATCAGCCTCTAGTGAATTCACTTGAATTATCATTTGAATTACCAGGGCATTTTTGTAGGGGATTTGGAGGCACTCAAATACAAACTAAAAGAGTGAGAAGGTAACAGTTTCATGTTTCAATTACACAGGAGTCTTTTATTCAAGGTAAGAAATATCAGGGTGAGGGACAGGGGGGCACAAAATCAGGGCTCAGACAACACCATCTTAGGGACTTAATGAGGGAAGGTTATAGCCCACAGGTTAGATAGCTATGGCTCTGGGTGTTTGTCAGCTATTTTCTAACTTTGGTGATATCCTGTCTCTATTATGCTATTGATCTGTATCTAGATCAATATGCTATTGATCTGTATCTAGATCTGTATGCTATTGATCTGTATCATTTCCCAGACTAGCTTCTCATCTACTCTGCTGGATATTCTAACCCCCTCCTTGCGACCTTAGGAGTGCAGAGCATTGGGGTGGGTGGAGGCTGAGGTCTGAGGCTGTTTCCACTGGAGTCCTCTGGAATGCCAGCCTACTCTAGCTTTTACCCACAATTAATATTGTTAACATGTCTACAACATTCAAAATGATCTACATAGTCAATGCAATAGCCATCAAAATCTTAATTGCGTTTTTCAAAGAAGTAGAAAAATAATATTAAAATTCACCCATGTCTTTGTTTGGGAAGCTATAACAAAATACTATGAATTGTGTGGCTTTTACACAATGGAAATTTGATTTCTTAGTGCTCTGGAGGCTAGGAAGTCCAAGATCAAAGTACTAATAGACTTGGTGTCCTGTGGAGCTGCTTTCTGGTTCCCAGATGGTGTCTTTCCATGGAGTCCTCACATGGATGGAGAAGGCAGCTTTCTGGGCCTCCTTTACAGGGACACAAATGCCATTCGTGGTCTTATCCCCAAACTCATTGAGTTGTATACAGTAAATGTGTACATTTTTTATGTCAATAATACCTCAATAAAGTAGCTTTTAAAAGCATAAATTTGTCACAAAAAATTATGCAATAGACTTTAATCAGGACTATATAGTCTTATTGGCATATCTGAGAATAAGACTGAAAAATGGTTAAGACACAAGTCACTGTAGTGGAAGTCTGAAAGCAGCCTAAGATCCCTTATAACACAGGCACATTGTCTATTAGCAGGATTGTTGCAGTTTCAGGGTCAGATCGGAAAGTACCTATTTTCTCCCTCAAATTCCCCATCTACTCTCTTAAACTTGAAATTCTTTTGTGCCGTAAATACCCCTTGATCCTTCCTGAGACACTTGGATCAATATGCCAGAAACAATGGCTCTACCACTTAGGCCAGAGTAAATGTTGCGACAAGATATGCCTGACTGAGATCAAGTCTTTTTTCGGAGGAAAAAATTCGATAACGAGGAAGTGCTAAGATGCAAATGGAGAGATTTAGAGGAGGTAGTTGGGCGAAGAGGAAGACCCTGTCCCCTTCTCACAGTTTGATCAGGGACCAGCCCTGACATTTAACTTCTGTGGCCCCTGCTCTTGGTTTCACTGTAGTATCCTAGAGTTGCACTCCTGTGAACATATGACCAGTTATTTATTAACCAATCTAGTATCAGAAAAAAACGATCAGCAATTCAGAAGGCAAACAGACTTCACACATTCGTTTCCCTGGGTGGAGCAAGAAATGAAACAGATGGAATAAACAGGCGTGACTTTGCTTTCTGTTTTATACCAGCTGAACTACAGGAAGGACATTCTTTAAGCAATGGTGCCTTCCTTTATGGTAATCCTGAGACAAGAGTTCTGGAAAATATTACTCCTGGAAAAGTCATTTCAGTTTCGCTTTATGATCATTTGATAGAAGCAAACAGTTGGTATTTCTGAGAATTCCTCTCTTTTGCTTCAGGCAATCTCACCTCTTCCACACATTTTACTGCCATTAAGGTAGACAATTTTTCCTTCATAAAAACACATAAGGGGGCGGTGCCTGTGGCTCAAAGGAGTAGGGCGCCAGCCCGATATGCTGGAGGTGGTGGGTTCAAATCCAGCTCTGGCCAAAAACTGCAAAAAAAAAAAAAAAAAAAAAAACCATAAGGAAGATGAGATCTGTGGAAATCCCTAGACAACTTTACAGATTGTTTATTCATCTGTTCATCTGTTCTTGCTTCTTGCAGTGACCATTGTTTACTTTTATCAATTGCATCAGCTGGTGGTTTTGAAGCATGTTTTTGTTTTGTCTAATAGAGTAGAGTATGCATGCATGTTTTACACAGAATTGGCTTTCCAGTCATAATTTATCTTCTAAATTTTTTCAGATGTTGTCATTAAAGTATCCGTCATGAATGAACAAACAATTTTGGTTTTCTCAGATTGTTGTTGATGATATAAAGCATATCGAATGAGAAATTTAAAAATTTTCAAAATCATAAATATAATACATATTTTCTTTAATGAATATTGTTCTCACTTTAAAAAATGTGGGAATATTTATTACATGAGCACATATGTTTTTGCTACATAGTTCGTTTCGTATATTTCAGCTCAAAGTTGTAAGTGTGCCCTTTAACCAGAATGTGTGCATTACACCTGTTAAGTGTGAACTAACCCAACCCCTCCTCCCACATCCCACCTACTTCATTCCCATTGAGTTCTACTTCCATATGTGCATGTAAGTGTTGACTGACTAGTTCCAAATTGGTACTGAGTACATGTAGTGTTTGTTTTTCCATTCTTGTAATATTTCACTTAGAAGAATGCTCTTCAGGTCCATCCAGGTTACTACAAAAGATACTATATCATTATTTTTTATGGCTGAGTAGTTCTCCATGATATATAAATACCACATTTTATTTATCCCTTTTATTAATGAAGGGCATTTGGTTGTTTCCACATCCTTGTGATTGTGAATTGTGCTGCTATAAACATTTGAAAGCAAGTGTCTTTATGATAAAAATGTCCTTTTTTCCTTTGGGTAGGTAAATACTCAGTAGTGAAAATGCTAGATCAAATGATAGGTCTACTTTTAGTTCTTCAAAATATCTCTGTACTATTTTCAATAGAGGCCATAGTACTTTGAAGTTCCACCAACAGTGAATGAGTGTTCCTTTCTCTCTATAGACAAACTAGCATCTGCTGTTGGGGACTTTTTGATAACAACCATTCTCAATGGAGTTAGGTGATAATTCATTGTCATTTTAATTGGTATTTTCCAATAACTAGAGATGTTGAACACTTTTTCATGTGTATTTTGGCCATTAGACTACCTTTCTTTGAAAAGTTACTGTTACTATCTTTTGCCCACTTTTAAAAGGAAATGATTATTTTTTCTTGCTGATTTAAGTTCTTTGTAATTCTGGTTATCAGTCCTTTATTAGATACATAGCATGTAATTATTTTCTCCCATTCTATGGGCTGTCTATTTACTCTAATGGTTGTGTCCTGGGCTATGTAGAAACTTTCTAATTTGATTGGGTTCCATTTGTTTATTTTTGTTGTTGCTGTGATTGCTTTTGAGGTCTTCTTCATAAATTCTTGGGCCAATGTCTATAAAAGTTTTTCCAACATTTTCTTCTAGAAGTTTTATAGTTTCATGAATTAGTTTTAAGTCTTTTATCCATCATGAATTAATCTTTTCAGTCTTGTACATGTGGCCATCCAGTTTTTCCCCAACCATTTATTGAACAGAGATTCTTTTGCTCAGTGTATGTTTTCATTTGCTTTGTTAAAAATCAGATACAAATATGAGGATGGTTTCATCTCTGGGTTTTCTGTTCTGATCCAAAGGTCTAGGTCTCTGTTTTCATGTCAGTAGCACGCTATTTTGGTTACTATAACCCTGTAGTACAGCTTGAAGTCTGGGAAGGTGATGCCTCCCAATTTGTTGTTGCCGTATAGGCTTGCATTGACTATTTGGGGTCTTTTCTGTTTTCAGACGAAGAGTAGAACTATTTTTTCTTGATCCATGAAAAATGGTGTTGGTATTTTAATGGTGATAGCTTTGAATCTGTAAATCACTTTTGGTAGTATAGACGTTTTAATAATATTGAATCTGCAAATCCATGAGCATGATATATTTTTCCATCTGTTTATATCCTCTGAGATTTCCTTACTCTGTGTTTCATAATTCTTCCCCTAAAGGTCTTTCAGTTCCTCATTAAATACATTCCTAGGCATTTTATTTTCTTCGTTGCTATTGAGAAAGGTATTACCTCTTTTATTCAATTCTTAGCTTAACTATTGCTGGTGTATATGACAGCTGCTGATGTATGTGCCTTTATTTTGTAGTTGGAAGATGCTTTGAAGGGCTAGATAGTTGTTCTCCCAGTTAGTAGTTGATGTTTGTGTGAGTGAGCCAGCTGCTGAGACATTCTTTTATGTGTGTGGTAGACTTTGGTGCCCCAGGTCTGGAGTACTTGGGTGCCCCAAGCTGTAGGAGGGACCTTGTGGCTCTCAGCAGGTGTTCTGACCCCCATGACCACCAAAGTGGAGGAGGAGCAAGGCAGTTTGTGGCTAAGTCGCTGTATGAGCCTCCCTGTCAGTAGGTGTTATCTGCAGGAGAGACGAGCTGCAGAGCTACCTGTGGGTCCTCTACCAGCTCCAGTCCCTCAGGAGAAGCACTCAAATGCCCCAGTTGATGGGTGGGGCCCAGGAGCTTCCAGATGAGTCCTTGATATCTGCTGGAGCTGGGCCGGGCTGGGTGGGGCGAGCTTGCCCTCAGGCTCTACAGAAGCTGATCAGCTAGCTGTTGTGGTGGGAGTTAAAGGTCAGCTCCTGGTTTCTGGGTGGGGCCCCAACAGGGAGGGGCTGAAGTGGCCGCACCCAACCACAAAGTATGTTCCTGGAAGCAGGTGCATCAGAGACCCACGGACTTGTTGTCCATGGGGAGCCTACTTTCTCTCCGTGCCCTGTGCTCTAGTCTCCCCAGGGACACCACGCCAGCCCAGTTCCCCTGTGACCATGCTGTGTGGAGGGGTTCCCCAGCCAGGGTCCCAGCCTGAGCCGAGTGCAGTCCTCCTGCAGGGAGCACGTTGCAACCAGGACTCACATCCCACCCTCCCCACTGGTTCCCTCACCTCCCTCAACCAAGCAGGTCAACGCCAGAACATGCCAGAAGTGTGCCTATCTGGAGCCACCCACAGGGTCTCTGAGCAGGTTTGATGCCCACCTCTTCAGCGTATGCCTGGCTCTGCTGAAACCACTGCTGCTCGGCATCTGAGCACAGCTGGGTCCACTGCGGGACGCCAAGAGGAAAGGCCTGAGCCCCACATTAGGCTCAGTTGTCTCTCCCAGCAGCTCTGGGTAGTGCAGGGGAAGGGGCAGAAAGGAGTCGGTATGGAGGAAAGCTAGAAGTCTGGTCAGGAAGTGTCTGTCCTGAACTCTGGGACTCTGGAGTCACAGATATCACCCAGGACCCCTGGACCCTATGGATCCTGCAGTATGGGTCAGAGTTGGGACGTATCTGTGTGGAAACAAGCAAGGTGAAGCTTGAGGAGTTGAAGCCCCTGGGGAGGGCAGAGGCCACCATGAGTGGAGAGGCAACATGGCACCTGCCATCCTGGCTCTGGTCTGTGGGGACAGGGAGTCTCTTGCCCAGCCCACAAGCCCTTTCCAGCTCATGGGTCACAGCAGCCTCTGTGGTCCCATGGGGACAGAGTCTCTCCAGTGGCTTGGGAGCCCTCCCACTGACAGAGATGTGGGGAATGAGAAGCAAAGCACTCCACTTACCCTCTCACTGGGCTACAAGTCTCTTGGGGTGTCCTCTGTCAATATCTTGCTCCTTCCTGTCCTGCTCTATGACTTCTTCCAGAAGAATCTCTTGTAGATTCTGGTACTTTTCTTTCAGAATTACTCCCATTGTATGATTGTTAGTTTTTTCTTCTTCATCTGAAACTTTTCCTTCTTTCGGAGAGGGTCTGGCAGCTGCTGCCTCTGGTCAGCCACGTTCTCTCTCTCATCTGTTTT
Organism: Perodicticus potto; assembly: GCA_963574655.1. Lineage (NCBI taxonomy): Eukaryota > Metazoa > Chordata > Mammalia > Primates > Lorisidae > Perodicticus > Perodicticus potto. Next base: position 54,252 of record CAUYRH010051348.1, read on the forward strand.
TTAAAGGACCAAACGGTATATTAACTTTGAAGTTAAGACAGATTTGTCACATGATTAAGATGGCAAAATGACTTTGGGAAACTGAGGTGAACAGGAGATAAGATAACAGGAAAATATCCTTGTGCCCCAGGATGACAGACTCACTATAGAAAAGAAACTCCTTTTTTGTGTGTATTCCTTTATTTTTCAATTTATAGCACTCTATTGCTTCAAAAGACACATTGTTTTAAAGAAAATTAAGAAAAATTATATATTTCCACAATTTCAGGGCAAAGTTAATTCCTCTGGGAGGACTAGCCCTTTAATACACAGAGTTAGACCTGCATTCACCACATCCCCAGAGAGGTAAAGATCTTTATTAGAATTTCCCAGCCCCAGATACATTTCATCTAACATTAAGAATGGCTGTGGCCCTAATCACTCTTACATTTTTGAGAATGGAGCTTGTGTGGGTGATGTTTGCAACTCAAGTACAGTGATGGTTACCACACTTCCAACAATAACACACAGGGTCATGTACCTGTGTGAATTTGTTGAAGTCCCTGAGGAAATTCCCAGCTCACAAGGAAGTTAGCTAAGGCTTCAGTCGGAACAGAAAAGACAGAAAGTCCCGAGGCAGCACACAGACTAGCACAGAGACAATGAGAATTAACTCGCTTTCCAGTTAGAAAGAAACAGGTGATGAGGCTGTTAGCCATTAAATCAGGACACAGAAAGCACCGACTGATGCTATCTATGGATGGAAAAAACAGGTGATCTGGTGATGTAACTAAATAGCACTGGGACTTCCACCCCTTTCTTTGGCTTTGAATATTCTCTTCCAGTCCCCTGTTACTGATTCATCACACCTTTATTTTAGAAGTTCCTGGGAAATAGATGACAGATTACGGGGTATGCTTCGCTAATACAAATTGATTTCTCTGGCAACCCACAGTAAGTACCTGTACCATCTTCTTAAAAGTGTCCGTATATAGGTTTAAAGCCTTTAGCAAACTGCCAGCAACAGGCCACCTCCAACATGTGTTTTAGAATCAGCCTCCTAAGAGGACTGTGCTCCCAGTATTTCCATATTATCTGGCCCCCACTATGTTGTGTTTTGAATTTGGGTAGGCCAAATATTTTGGAGCTGAGAACTGATTACTTCTTCTCCAACTTTCCCTGCCCTGTATGATACAAACTTTTCCACCCCCAGCGTATCCTTCCTGCCCTGAAAATAATGCTGCTTTCTCTTCCCAGTTCCAACCTAGGTATTTAGATGTCACTGTTAATTTATAGCATTAATAAAAAATTCCAAAACTTGGAAATAGATTCCTGCATAACTTTTCAAAACCGTATTTTAGTATTTGCTAACAACCCTACACGAATTAAATTCTCTCTCTAGGGGGCGTAATTTCGTATGATTTTCTATTTATTACTGATTATGTTTAGCCTCTGTGAAGTCAGATGTTAGCTTGCAGGGGATTGGACATGGCAATTACTTTTTGCCATTAATGATGTAAATTATTTCTGTCCTATAGAAGAAATAGCCTCAAATGTTATAATTTGATATCCTGTACGACACTAATCAGTTTTTATCTAGCTTTGCAATTTTTCCACTGGTTATATATCTACATATAGCTCGTATCTACCTACAAAGACACTTCCCCCATCCCCTCCTTTGTGTGAACTGGATTTTATCATTCCATTACTGTCCTAATTAGTGAGTTAAATAAATCTTTGACACTTTGTCACTTTATATCGGAAACATGATTTTAACATTTTTTTGGAAGAGTACCTTTTGGCAATATTAACACGAATCTCTAACTTGAGTTACTGATCCTTTCTGGAAATTTAAGATCTCTTTCCTCCTACCATTCTTTAGGATTTTCTTTTTACTCTCTCCTCTCTGAAGCTAGATACTCCCTTCCCCTGTTTCCAGAAATGTCTTTCGTTCCCAGGTACAAGGAACCTACACCAAAATACTGTATGACTCCCAAGAAAAACGGTACAGGGTAGGGACTGAACTGGAGGTCCTGCTTTTAACACTGGAGAAATCGGGATTCTATCACAGCAAAAAGTATATCCCAGTTTGTAGGGTTTTTTTTTTTTTTTCCTTTTTTTGGCAGTTTTTGAACTGGAGGTCCTGGAGAAATCGGGATTCTATCACAGCAAAAAGTATATCCCAGTTTGTAGGGTTTTTTTTTTTTTTCCTTTTTTTGGCAGTTTTTGAACTGGAGGTCCTGGAGAAATCGGGATTCTATCACAGCAAAAAGTATATCCCAGTTTGTAGGGTTTTTTTTTTTTTTTTTTCCTTTTTTTGGCAGTTTTTGGCCGGAGCTGGGATTGAACCCGCCACCTCTGGCATATGGGGCCGACGCCCTACTCCTAGTTTTAACAAAGACATTACAGTGTACTTGAGATGGCAGGTTTCACCTGAGGCTTAATTTAGCAAACCCCAGGATGCAGTCCCAGCACCGGAAACCGCACGTGTACAGCCGTGACAACACCCTGCGTGGCTGCGGCCCGTGCGGAGGCTCCGCGTCTCCTGCTTCCCCTCCGCCAGCCACCCGGATTTCCCTCCGAGGAGCTCCTCGTGACGCTCCCTGTTCACGCGCTCTCTGGAAAGCTGAAGCCACTCCAGCACGTGATTGTCACGTTCCTCTGACCACAGGGAGTGACTGAGGCACAGATTTGGACCTCAGTGGAACAAAATGAGAGTTTTCTGGGAAATCCGCTGGAAGGAACCCCCGGAGCCACCGCGCAGGGAGCACAGAGGCCGCGCGCACCTGCAGAGCCTGGGGACGCCCAGGGCGCGGGCGGGGAGCAGGACTGGGGCCCATCAACAACTGCACTTGACCTAACCCTGAACCCGCGGTAGTCAGTGAAATAGCCTGTTAGTTTTCTTCTTCTCCTGAAGCTAGTTTAGGTTGGGGCTTCTGACATTTGAGACCGAAAATTTATGACTGAGTAAGTAGAAAAGGCTAGACACGGTGATTATATGAGTAAATTCGTAGGGAAAGAAAAAAGTATCCCCAAGCAGAGAGGATCCCAATTTGTTAGTTCTGATGTCATTTCTAAAATTTCCATAAATTTCCAGAAGAAAAAAACTAAAGATTGTCTTATAGGGGTGCTTCGATTTCTAAAGCTCCTCTTAAGAAATAACCCATCTGGAGTTCCGTGTTTCACTTAACACTTGTAAATGAAGGTTTTTAATTGTTTATGTAAACATTACTAAAAATAAATAAACAGCAAGGTTTCAAAGATGAGGCTAAATTAAAAGAAAAAAAATTCAAATATGAGGCTGGGAAGCCCACAGAATTTGCATTGGCAAAGCTAGTTATGGTCAGGTTATAAAACATGACAGGATCACCTGCCCCCAAATCCCAGTCCATACCTATCCTCTTTTTCATCCTTCCTTTCCACAAAATAGGCTTCAAGTGTTTAGATGAGGGCCAGCCACTTGACCAGGGACCCCGGATAAAATGGAAAACAAGCAGACACTGTCCTTGTCCTGAAGGGGCTTATACCGTCATGAGAGGAGCTGACCATAGCTAAAATCACACTCCCACACACCCTCAGTACTCTAACTGCTAGAGCACCACAGGGTGGGGACGCTGTCCTACCACTGCACACCGGAACAGAAATGCACGTGATAACGTTAATGCTTCTAACATGTAACCCACTCTGACGTTTTTCTTTATCATTCTATTTCCTTTTTTAAAAAAGTTCTGATCATAATTTTCTGAATTTATTTTATAACCTACTACACTGGTGAGACTTGACTTAGAAAAGTCACTTCTCTATGGAAGTGATGACTGAGTTGAGGTCAAAGGTGTGTGAAAGTTAATTTTGTGGAAGGCGGAAAAGAGACACCTACTCAGAGGATACAGCAGGTGTGACGTCTGCACACGGGGGGGTGGGGGGTGAGGGAGGTATGGGTGGGACCAAAGGAAGGCCATGGTGTGAGGGCAGAGTAGGGAGCCGGGTGGGGAGGTGGCAGGGGAGACAGGATGGCAGAAGTCGGGCAAGGTCTTGCAGGCATGTTAAGGATTGTCACCTTCGAAAACAGTGGGATGGTGTCACAGTTTTATTCCTTGATAAGATTATGTGAGTCAGTTGTGTGCAAAAATGGGGGTAAGGATAGGGGTGGATAGAACACTTAGGCAGCTACTGAAGAATTAGTCCAGTAAAGGGAAAGCCCTATCTTGGGTTTGGGTATATGGTGGTGGATATGGAAAGAAGTGTCTTCTCAACCTTAAAAATTACTTTCTATATTAATACAAACAGAAAGGCATATAATATGGATTCCCAAGTACACATCAGTTTCTACACAGTCAGTCACTTAGGGTAGCCCAAAGGTTTGGTGGGGCTGTGGCCTGTGCAGGTGCTGTGTTCTGAAGCTCTGCGGGTTCCCGCTGTGCAGCTAGAGCAGGGACCCGTCAGGACGCAGTGCTCTCGTTTTCTACATTCATTTCCCAACTCACACAATCCAATCATTTGTCTGCAAACACCATCCGTGTGGTACTGGCTCTCAAATTTATATAACACAGGTCCAATCTTCTCGGACTAATTTAATTACACAGTCCCACATCCAATTGGCTACTTTAGGTCTTTACTTGGATATTCTAATAGGAATATCTAACATTAATATAACCCCCCCAAAACTTTAAATCTCTACCACTTCCCATCTAACCTCCTTCTCCTTGGGTTCCTGTCTCAGTGATGGCAACTTCGTGCCTCCCTTTACCTAGGCTGATCTCGGAGCCGTCCTCGCTGCACCCCAGCTGCCATGCCTCACACCCAGCTCACTGCACAGTCCTGTCAGCTATGCCTTTCCAAGACTCCCAACCCAACAGCTTCTGACTAGAGCTGTGGCTTCCACCGCAGGTCACGGCATTCCTCTCTAGCACTTGAACTCTTCCCGCAGCCTTGGTGCTGGCCTCTCTTCACTTGTCTTTGCCCCGCTATGTTCTATTTTTCATATAGCATATGGGAAACTTTTTAAAAGAAAGAAAGGTCATTTTAATCTTCTGTTCGCAATCCAACAAATGGCTTTGCTAGTCCCTGAGAGGGAATTCAAAGCACAAACCCTCAAATCTTACAACCCCCTCCTACTTCTTGTTAGTACTGTTCAGCCACCCTCGTCTGGAAATCCACCCAGCAAAAGCCGACCTTGGAATCTTGGCTTCCGCTTTTCTCTCTGCCTAGAATTCTCTTTCCCAACCGCTGAATGATTTTTACTTAACTCTTTCAGGTGTTTGCTCAAATACTGGAAATTTTCTCAGGTCACTCTACATCAAATACTTCTGTGAATACAAACACATACATTTTTTCTTGTCTGTTAACTGTCATCAGCAATGAAATGACTTCTCCTTGGGAGGGAAACGTTGGCTTATTGCTCTACTTTCAGTGCCTTGGCACTGTGTGGTATTTAGTAAAATCTCAATAAATATTTGAGGGACGAATGAATGACATTCAGAGAGGGGAGATAGCAGAGCAGAGGAGTGGAGAAGAGAATGGGGCAGGTGGCAGCATCAGGGACAATGCCTTGTGTCATCTCTGACACACCTGCCTTACCATTGTGCAAAGTCAAAACCCCACGCTTTTCTTATCAGGTGAAGCCGTGCCTCTGCAAAGTGGACCCCAAGAGAGGCAAGGAAGAGTGGCCGGCCGGTGGGGTTACCCGCACTGCTCTGCTGCCACATAGCTGCTCCTGAACTCCCCATCTCCAGCTCTACCACTTCCCTTTGTGACCCCAGCCAAGTCCCCCAACCTCTCTCCACCTCTATATTCTTATCCATAAAGGGGGTGGGTGGATAATGAAGGGTTAAATGAAGACAATTCATAAAATACACTTGGTACAGAGTAGTTGTCATCAAACATGAGCTGTTGTTTATTATTATGTGATAGGGTAAAAAGAGGAGGTTCAGAAGAGCCAAGACATTGGGCTTACTCTGTCACAAATATTTAGATAAGGTTCTTTCTTGCCTGTTAAGATGCTTATTTCTAGTAAGAGGTAAGTGGATTACCAGTTGTCACAACCTTTCTAGTGTTGACCTAGTTAGATCTTTGTATTTCATGAATAGGAACTAAGGCAAAAACAGATCAAGTGCAGATGCGAAGAGGAAGACAAGTGAGAAAAGCAAAAAGCCTGATTCAGCAGAGGATTTAGTGCGTCACGCATGCCACATCCTGTTATTCTTTTAAGGCATTATCCAGTGTCGTGTGTCCCGGGAGCGTAAGCAGAGGCCTGACCAACTTTACTCAATTATTGCCAGAGGCAGCCAACTCTGACATTAGTCAACAGAATTGTCAAATGACAAAGAAAAGGACAAATGAGGAATCTCCTTATAATCCTAGCATTTGGGGACACAATAGATGAATTATAGCATTATATAGAGATAGAATTCTCTATGCGTTCAATCACAATAATTACAGTGAAGAGATCAAAAACTCTGTTAGAACATTTTAATAGATTTTCCCTGTCACCTAGCATTTCTACTTTCTCTCGACCTCCCCAGTGTATATACTTATCTTTAATAGGTTGTTAAATCTCCCAAATATTGGCTCACATACAATCATACTATTTAGAGTTTCTACAATTCTTGAGCACGTTTAAATAGATTTGGAGCCAATTCACAATTCCAGTATTTACCAAAATGTTATATACTAAGATTTGAATTGCAGGTATGAGCATGATTAGAGCAACAGGTTGGCCGAATCTCTCTTAGAAATGACTGGTCTTGGTCGTTGAAATGCACCATTGTGCACAAACATTGTTTTTATTGGAGATCTCAGACTTGGCAGTCCAACATCTCATACAGGTAAACCAACAGGCAACTCATTCTTACCTCTATTATTAAGTTTCAGGGGTTTTCCATAAGCCACAATGTTGAATGAGTTGGCTAGTAACAAATGAATCCTTAAGTCAGACACTGAAGCAGAACAGCATTGTGGTTGAATATGAAGCAAACATTTGCATGAAAAAATCAAAGTTTAAATCACATCTGCTAGGGACTCTCAGGAAAGGTATCTGCTCATAAAGTGAAAAGAAAGTAGATGGAAAGGTTTTTCTCTGAACATTTTTATATGCAGAGAAAAATTGCTAACCAAGCCTCCTGTTACAGTGGGCAATCGTGGTGTACATAAAACAGTCATCAACCCGCGGGGGCTGAAGGAGGATGAGATCTGGCCCCAGCCTTGCAGCTAAGTGGATTAACCTTCTTGGTAGGTCAAGAAGAGAAAGAAAAAAAGAAAGACAAAAAGAGGAGAGAGAGAGAATATGAATGAATGAGAATGAGGCTCCCTTGAGGATAAATGAAGAAGGGATGTCTCTCGTGCCGTATGACCCTGAACTCCAGGCATGGGTGGTGACAGAGGCAGGACAGAGCACGCATGGGGCACAGCTGCGGCAGGTGGGTCTCTCTGGTGCCCTGGGCTCTAAAGAGTCAGATATAGAAGGAGACAACTTAGTTTCAACCACCTGGAAACTAAGGCATTTGAAAGTGGCTTAAGAGTGAAGGAGAATATAAATTCAGGAGTTATTTCCAAGACATAACAGACTCTGTAACTTAGTAACACCGCACGTGGCAGATGTTGATCACAGCTTGGCATGTGGCTCTAAGATTGTTTTCAAACATTTTGTATTTCAGGGTTATGAAATATTTTAGGTCTTAGAAGAGAAGAGAGGCTCCAAGTATCTCTCCATCGCTATTCCCAGGTAGAGCCAGTAGGGACATCTTTCCCCTGGCTGCCAATCTGTGAACTAAAGAGTTCTGCAAACTGAGAGGAACGGATGGTGAAGCTGCCCCCCTCATATCTTCTGACCTTGACAATGCCACCTGGAAATAATTAAAAACTAGCAGTAAAACCACCTTGATCCCTGCACAGAGCACTCAGACAAATATACAGAACAGTAAACCCTCCACAGCTGCCCTCCTCTCTACACTAACCACCTCCTTAAGTTGACCTAGTTTTCATAGGACAGACACGCACCAGGTGGACGTATCAAGACAGCAGGCCTGGTTCCTTATGGTAACCACCTCTGTGTGTGGACCAGTTTGGTACAGTCCCTTGGGGAGGGGGTCAGCTTACCGAGGCTCTACTGTATTTGAAACAGACCAAAGCCCAGAAGGTTTTGTGTGCACTGTTCAAGAGAGGAAGAAAGGAAGGTACCCAGGAACTAAACTAGAAATCAGCACCTGTCACCAATTTTAAAAAGAAACCCAAAAGAGGAATTTTCCTTGGTTTTTCTTGGCTTCCCAGGAAGACTTCCTTGCAGGTAAGCTGTAGCTATAGAACTGGTGATTTGATGAGTCGCCATTTCCAGGAAAGGATCCCTGTGGTATCAGAAAGTACAGGTGTCAACTCAGGAGTACAGCTCCCTGAGAGGAGGCTCAGCCCCTGGAGCAGTGGAACAGCAATGGTCAGTTGAAAGAGGAGATGGATGAAATCTATCGAGGGGGTCCTGCTCAGGAGGTTGTTCAATGACCAGACTTCCAAAGCTGTGGCTACCATTAAAGTCTATTGAATGCGTATTTGGAATATAGGGAAGAGAAGGAAAGGGAGGGAGGGAGGGAAGAATGGAATGGAAAGATGGGTATGTTTGACACTTAAGTACCATCAAACAGCAAAGGAAGATAAAAACCTCTTATGCGGTGATGCTGAAAAAGTGATTTTTGAGGACAGTGGAGTAACAGATCCTAGCAAATCAAATTTATGTAAAAAGTGTAAGAACAGATGTTAGCTGCAGCAAAATGCTTCTGCAAAGGACTAGCTGAGTGCTGGTGACCACAACATCATCCTACTCTTTGATGGTTAAAATTAGAATGTGGGAGAAGCAAGGCAGAGCAGTGGTACTGGAGGCTCAAAACAGGGGGTAGAGGGGCAGGTTACAGAGTCAGCCCCCAGGCCATGGCTCTGGCCCCGCTGCAGGCACCGCCATGGCCCTGATAGCACATGGAGGCTGCGCCCACCACATCAGAAGCTTTGGAGGTTGTGGGTGGCTCCAGTTCCTCCCCGGAGCAGACCCTGTACATCCTTACCCCACGTCAGACCAATATCTCCATGATGCACTTAGTTAGGTGTCTGCTACCACCATGAGGGGAACCCCAGGCTAGGGTTAATGTGCTTTCTCTGTACAAAACGAATGTTGGCTATTCACAGGACAAGATATCACAATGTTAAATGGTTAATGGTAGTGTTAGAATAAACCTTGGAGAATTGCTGCATAAGAGGTCGGTGACCTAAGGACATCTGTTATAAAATAATTGGCTAGCAGTTGGTAGCGAGATGGGATTACGGGGTCCCATCAGCCGAATACCTCACCAATGGAAAAAAATTCTGGAAAAAAGCATGCACTGTCTGCTGATTATGATGCTCTGAATTGTCTGTCAAAGGCTGGCCAAAAAGCAGTAGTTTCAAGCAAAACGAATTTTTCAGCTTGCTGCAGAATTAGCATTTTATATTTAAGATGATAGTATTAGCTACCAAAAGATGATGAAGAATAGGGAACCCCACTTTTGCCCAGGGTGGTGTCTCAGCAGATGTAGTAGAAGCCCTGGGAGGTGCCACCCCTCAATGAAGAAGGCTTTCCTCTGTTAGGCTCTTTGCAGGCCTGTCTCAATGTTTTCCTTCTGGAGTCAGCTTAAAATATCATCTTTTCAGTGACTGCCATTGTGATGTGGGTACTCCCAGCCCAGGTGCCTTTTCATCCACTAGTGAAGCTACTCTGAGTCTTTCATGACACCTACCACAGTCTCCACCTTGTTTCTTTGCTTATTTATTTATTTTTTTACCTCTCTAGCCAGATACGGACTCCATGAGGACCAGGTCCTTGACAGCCCTACTCATCAGTGCAACTTGAGCTCTTAAGGCAAGGAAGAATACCAGTAAATAGAAATTGAGTATTTGAATGAATAAAATGAAAATAGACAAAGCCAGGTACAAATACAGAAGAGTCTGGAGGCCAAAAGAATTAAGAAAGTTTCTTCCAGAGAATGAGAAATAGAGGAAGAGAGAGAAAGAAAACCCCCTTGAAGTGACCAGAAGACCAGGAAAGGTTCAAATTCTTGCTTATGGGAACAGAAGGAAGCGTTGACCGAGACCAAATAAGTCTCCATATGGCACTGAGTCAGCAGAAAGAACTGGAGAACATGAGGGTCTGTGATCTTAATGATTGCATGATTTTTAACAATTTGTTGGACACATGGAGTAGTCTTTATTATTATTATTTTGACTTATGTAAAGCTTTCCTTTTTATCAGATCCTGGTTATTATGATTTAATAATGGTATGTTCTGAAGGCTTGATGGGAACAAAAGACCAGAAAGAATATTCTAAGGATAGTCAAATAGAGTCTTTTTTTGAATGCTGCAGGTGCATCCCAATGGCCGGGGGGAGAGTGTCAGGGGCTGACCCCCACTAATGCTTTCTTTTTGTAAGTTCTGTTGTCCCACATGAACAAATGCACAAAAAAACCATCAGTGGGGTTGGTCCCTGTCAGACATGATGGGACGTCTGTAAGGGACTCTTTGAAGCAAAGCTTCTCAAACATCCGTGTGGACAGAGTCACCTGGACAGCTTCTTTGGACACAGGTTCTAGCAGCCCCCCCTCTCCTTCTGATTTAGGAGTAGTTCTGGGGCAGGAGCCGAGAGTTTTTTTGAATTGATATTCAATTCACATGCTATAAAATCAGCCCTTGCAAAGTATTGAATTTGGTGCTTTGATTATATTCACGAAGTTGTGCAACCATAAGTAGTATTTAATTCCAGGACGTTTCGTCATCCCTAAAACCCACCCCATTGGCAGTTGCTCCCCATGTCTCCCTTGACAAGTCTTTCTGGCCAGAGTAGAAATCTATGGATTTACCTGTTCTGGATATTTTATATACTGGAACTATCCAGGATGTAGCTTTTTGTGTCTGGTTTCTTTTACTTAGTATAATGTTTCCCAGGTTTGCCCACTAACTAGCATAAACTAGTACTTTTTATGGCTGGATAAAAGTGCATTGTATAAATGTAGCACATTTTGTTTTTCTATCTATCAGTGGATGGACATTTGAGTTGGTTCTCATTTTTGGCGATTGCCAATAATGCTGCCGTGAGCATCCCTGGACATGCTCTCGTGTGGACACGTATTTTTAGTTCTCTTGCTTATATACCCAGCAGTGAGATATAGGGTCACATAGTAGCTCAATGTTTCACATTTTAAGGAACCGTTGAACTATTTTCCAAAATGGCCGCACCATTTACATAAAACAAGGTGTGCTGCATAGTCTCCTCAAAATAAAAGTGAAACCCTCTTAGAGTACAGGTTCGCCTGGACACGTACTTGGTAGTTCTCAGTAGGAACTAACAGGAGTGCGCCCTCCCCCATTCCAAGTCACAGAGTGGTAACACCCAGCCCTGCAGCACGTCCACACTAACCTGTTGTGTCTGTAATATCCTGAATAATGATGTTATCGACTTTGTTGCTTAGTGTTCTGTTTGTTTTAGATTTTGTTAAGAGTTATGGCTGCCTACAGGCTTATGCTTTTGCACAGAGTTTCTAGAAGTTCCATTCAATATGAATTTAAAGGAAAGGAGAAATTGCAAAAGCTCGGGATGGGCAGTAAACATCCAGATTGACCGGTGCCACAGTCCTTAGCTAACAAACCAGTTAGTCACTAAGACCAGAGCCGAGGCAGCAAGATAGTGCCAGTCAAACTCAGTATTTGTACGCTGAACATTATAGAATTGGAAGACTCCTGAACAGGAATGAAACAGCAAACTATTAGGAAACTTCAGCTACTTAGTCACAACATGTGCAGTGTGTCACCCGTGCATGGTGCACAAGAAGAAAACGAAGGAAGCCTAATTATGCATATAACAAAAAGCTCTTTCTAGTTAAGGAACTAAGTTAACAATTTTGAGGCAAGGATTATGAGATATTCGTCATAGGAACTGAAGCTTTTTTGGAGCCAAAAGGCTAAAGTGTACAAAGAAAAAGGAGCAGTGAATGTCTAGGTACACCCTCAGATAAGTAAATGATGTTAAATTTATGAACTCATAAAGTTACTTGGTAAGAAATCAGTATAGTTCCTTGGCCAAAAACTGGGCTATGCAGGTATAGGGCAAGACTCCGTGGGGCCTGGAAGAGATGAGCTGGTGCGTGACTGAGAGATGGATGGTGATATCAGTCCATGTCATGGTAGGAAAGTTGGGGCTCCAGCCTAGGAAAGGTGAAGAGAGCTTGTTGAATATCTGTGATCCTCAACGAGGTGCCAGGAACGCCATGATGTGTGCCTTAACATAAAGGACAGGACGCTTGCTATAGAAAGAGACAAATTAGCCAATGAAACAGAATAAAATCAGAAAATGACACACATATATGGTCACCTTCGAAGTGCTCTCCTTGGCCCTCTGGTGACCGTACTGAAATTCAGCAACGAGGCATATAGGACTTTTTCTAGGATGAGTTTACAATGTTAATGTTAGACCACATACAATGACAGCTCTGATGGCCACTCCAGATAAAGAGTTCCCAAATTGCTTTGAAGGGTGAAGTGGGCCCTGGTGTGGGGGCCGAGCTTCCTAAGGGCAGCACCTCAAAGGTGGCCATAGTGATACTCAGCAACTGTGTATGCAGCACTTTTTCCAGGATGGGTTGGATAACTTAGTTGTTAAAACTTCTGTGGCATCAATTGGATTTTGATAATGGTTCCCAGGATAACTCAATGGGGAAAATTTTCAAAAAGATCATGCTAGAATGACTAGATATTAATATGAAAACAAAAATGAAGCAATCAACCTGAACCACAGTTTTGAAGCATTCATAAAAATTTTATTTGACATGGTCCAGAAACATAAATGTGAAAGCTTAAAGCACAAATCTCTAAGAAAAAATAGAATATCTTTCAACCAATATATATAGGTTGAAGATGGCAAATTGAACTTCATTGGAATTCGAAATTTCTGCTTCTCAAAGACATTCTTAAGAAAATTAAAGTCTAAGCTGTAGGCTGGGATAAAGAGTCCAAGGCATTTATCTATCAATCAAAAGATTTGTATCTAGAAAATATAACAAACTCCAAGAAATCGATATAAAAAGACAACCCCCCCCAATTTAAAACAAAAAAGGCAAAAGATTTGAAAACCTACTTCACAACAGGAGATTCACTAATGGCAAAGAAGCACGTGGAGAAGGTTCAACATCGTTAGCCATCGTGAAATAGTATTTAAACGCCTAGCGGGCAGCCCTTAATGCCTACCAGTTCCTGCAGTTTTAAAAAGAGTGACGATAAGGATGCAGAGTTACCAGAGCACTCTTACTTCGCTGGTGGAGTAGGAAATTGTAAAACCACTTTTGGCAACAATTCAAAAGTTTCCTATGAAGTTAAATGCACACACACCCTATGATTTAGCAGTTTAAACCCTAACACCTATGCAAGATAAATAAAAGTAGTTATTTTGCTTATTCCTGCATAAAAACTGTTTTAAAATTTAGTGGCTTAAAACAATGACTATTTATTGTCTCAGGATTACCTGGGTTGACAGGAGACTAGACTCACTGGGGTGATTTGCTCAATGTGTCTGGAGTTGCTGTCATCTGATCATCTGAAAGCTGACTGGCCGGCGGGGGACACGAGATTCCTTACATGGCAGACAACTGCAGGGGGCTGTCAGCTGTCAGCGGAGCGCCGGGCCAGCCTGTGAGCTGGAGTGCCTCCACTCTCTCCCCACAGCCTCTGAACACAGCTCTGGCTTCTCCCAGCACCGTGGTCGGCTTCTGAGAGGAATCATCCAGAAGAGAGGGGCGGAAGCCGCACATCTGCTTCATGCGTGATACAGAATCGTTGCAGCCACGTTGTTCTGACCAAAGCCAGGTATGGAGCCAGCTCACAATCAAGAGTGTGAAAAAGAGATAGCACAGCAAATTGGGAAGAGTAGCAATAATTTTATGTGGCAATCATCTTTTTCCCAGCACATACAAAATGATTTCTCTCTCTCTTTTTTTTCTCTTAGAGACAGAGTCTCACTTTATTGCCCTTGGTAGAGTGCCGTGGCGTCACACAGCTCACAGCAACTTCCAGCTCCTGGGCTTAGGCGATTCTCTTGCTTCAGCCTCCGGAGTAGCTGGGACTACAGGTGCCTGCCACAATGCCTCGCTATTTTTTGTTGTTGCAGTTTGGCTGAGACCAGGTTTGAACCCGCCAACCCTCAGTATATGGGGCCAGCACCCTACTGACTGAGCCACAGGTGCCGCGCTTATTTCTCTTTTTTATGACATAATCCCTGGTCACAGCATTCCTCAGTCTGGTACCAAACTTTAGTTAGGGGGAGAAAGTAAGAACTGTTCCCATGGGACATTCTGTTCCAAAGAAAATGACCTCCAGTCTGACTTACTAATGCTGAATTTTTTGAAAACCAAAATGATTCAAAGCAAAACATTTCGTTAAAACAATCTGGTCAAATTACTCTTCAGAGGCAGCCATGCTTTAAAATCCCACCTGGTTAGTGGTGAGGGACTCACAGTCCAACATTAGCCAGAATTTCTAGGATTTTGTGACATTTGTCTCCCTGTTGCAACACTTTTTATGTCAACGTGAGCAATTTCCTAATTCCCAGTTCTTATGAAAATAACATTTTAATTGTGTGTTCAAGTAGTTATTCACTGGGAAATTACAACAGATTTATTGAAAAATGGTAGGAAAAAATCATTAATACCATTTTATTTTGTAGGTTGTTTTTTTCCCCAGCTTCTCCAGCCTTTGGATACATGTATTAAGACAATTCCTGTTCTTCTTTTTTTTCTTTTGGTCTTTGGTTGGTGGTGGTGATGGTGGTGCTGGGTCTGTATGTGTCTGTCCTTATTGTTTGTGTTCATCTTGTTTGGTTGTTGGTGGTGATGGTGGTGCTGTGTCTGTATGTGTCTGTCCTTACTGTTTGTCTTAGTCTTGTTTGGTTGGTGGTTGGAGGTGGCGATGGTGGTGCTGTGTGTGTGTGTGTCTGTCCTTGTTGTTTGTCTTCGTCTTGTTTGGTTGTTGTTGTTGGTGGTGCTGTGTGTGTGTGTCTGTCCTTATTGTTTGTCTTCGTCTTGTTTGGTTGTTGTTGTTGTTGGTGCTGTGTGTGTGTGTCTGTCCTTATTGTTTGTCTTTGTCTTGTTTGTTTGGTGGTGGTGATGGTGGTGCTGTGCTGTATGTGTCTGTCCTTGTTTCTTTCGGTCTTTGTTTGTTGGTTGTGATGGTGGTGCTGTGTGTATGTATTTGCCCTTTGTGTTCATGGACACTGTTGTGGGGACCTGGCAAATGTTTGGTCTTGGCAATTTTTTCAAGTAGTGACAAGGGAGGTAAACAGATGTTTTGACTGTCTAGAGTCTAGACTAGGTATGCATCACACACAAACAAATACATTACAACTGTGCCTACGTGAGCAGTGATGACGAGGTTCTGCTATATATTAAATAAGAATGAAATATATTGTGAGGTTATGCATAAGTAAATATTCTGCTTAGAACATACAAGGTGTGAAAGGAATGGTGGTCAGAAACGATACAGCAAGTGGCCGTTGTTAAGCACAGTATTAGAAGTCTAGTGTCCATAAAGGACCTTTGCAGTATCATGCAAATGCCTTCTTAAAGATATTTACAGTAGTTAATACTAAAATGATTCTCTCTCTCTCTCTCATTCTTTCTTATTTCTGAAGAAAGGAAAAAGTGAGAACAATGAATACTTCCTGTTTCTGTAAACCCAAGGCTTTTGGAGCCACTTACAACTTTAATCCTCATCATTTTTTTTCTATGCATCATCTCTTGTCAACAAAAACTTGTGTAGGTTTGTACAGCTGAACAAAAGCTGATAGTAATCCCATTTACCCAGAAAGTGGCAAGGAAAAGCCCAGTGATTGTGATTTACAATCTAGTTCAGCAGAAGCCCAGTGAAGTTTAATTGATTTACTTCATTCTGAAACAGATTTAATCTTCAGTGGGCAGCAAAGAAAACTGGAAAACAAATAGAAGCGACAAGAATATTTCCAACATTGCACACTCAGCTGAAGCAACTTTGAAGCAGAGTTCTTCCCAGAATGCGGCGGCTTCTTCATTAGACCACAAAGCACAAAGAAGGAAACAGATGGTGCTGACATGGCTAAGGAAAGTCAAGGCTTTCCTTTGCATCCAAGGAAGTAACTCTATCCTCCATTTAAACAATTATTTTCTTCCTCAGACTGGTATCGATATGGTTAACCTCATAACGTTGTGTGTACAATTTTAGTTACTGCAATTGTACAGCAGTTCTAAAGGTAATGGATATAAATGAAAATAGAAACGCAGACAAATATTTGAAAAGGCCTATGTCACGCCAGACCACATAATTTGATTTGTGGAAAAAGTAATTTAACATGACATTCTATACTGTTGATATTCAACACTGTACCCCAATCAGAATTTCCCCTTGTCACCTGTCACTGCAAATATGTACTTTGGTTGGTTCCTTGGGGCTTTGCTATATAATTTTTGGTTTGTTAGTTTATGAGAAAGGGTCTCCCTCTGTTGCCCAGGCTGAAGTGCAGGGCACTTAGAGCTCCCTGCAACCTTGAACTCCTGAGTTCAAGTGATCCTCCTGCCTCAGCTTCCGAAAGCACTAGGATTAGAGGCACGAGCCATAATTTTCTTTCTTTTTATAGCAAATGTTGTACTGGATACTGAGCATTCTTCTGCACTGTTGATATTGTAAAAACTGAAATTATCATTTGAACTTTCTCTGAGACTAACCAAGAAACAATTTTTAGCATAAAAGACAATCAATTCAAAATGGTGGAATTAAGAAAAAACCCAGAGAAGTTAATGATAGTACACACGCAGAAAACATGTAAAATAAGAAGTGTTATCACCACTAAGTGCTCATAGACTGCACACTACTGAATTTAGCACTAGTGGGAGGGTACGCAAGAAATATAAGACATCGCCACTGATTTAAAGAGTTTGCAGTTGACTTCAGGGAGAGAAAAGCAAAAGGAAGGGATAACTGAAGTCTGCCTTATGAAGCAGCAGCAGCCGCAGCAGCTCCCTAGATGTGCAGGTGTCACAGTGGAAGGAGCCTGCTATAAACAGTGCTGTGAGAATAAGCCCTCTCAGAGGAGACAGGACTTTCGATCTGTCTTGAGAAAGTGAGGGATTTAGAAAGCAGAAGACGGCTTCATGTTGGGTTAACTAGAAGTACCTTTGATATTATTGTGACCTTAAAGCTGGGAGTGAATAAACTGAGGATTTCAACAGCCTCAACTGTGGTTGTTGGGCAATACGAGAAAGTGGTTAGCCAGACTGTGGACAGCCGCTGGGGGTGTCTGCCAGTGACCGTGCACATAGTGGTTAGTGATCTGGAAACCATTAAAAATTTCTTAAGGCAGATTCTCTAGTGCTTGACTTCCAATTCAGGAATTTCTATGACTTAATCAATTTTTCTGGCCTTACTTTTCCTGGCTGGAAAATGGGGGAAAGAATTTCTATAATCTGCATCAAAGAGTCAATGTGAAGCTGAAGAAGTAATGAACATGACCGTGTTTTGGAAGCCGCGGCTGACCACACGGCACAGCTGAGTTCACACCACAGTGCTCTGTGGCATAATGACTCAGATTAGATTCCTCTTGATAGACAGTAAATCTTTCAGGCTACCAGGATGGTGACACCATTATCTGGATTATTTTATCATAGTTGAAAAAAATAACACAAAGTTTTTCTCTACCACCTGGATATAGTACAGGTTCAACAGATAGCTTCTTTCAACTGGCAAAGAGGAAGCCATTGCTTTTAAAGGCTCCGTCTCCAGTAGTTCTTCAAGCTGTCACCTTCAGTCTCAGGGGGGTCTCTGGGCATTCATATTTCTGTCTGTCTTTGTACAAGACCAACATCAGAGATGCCTGGACAGGGGCTAGATATGGACAGTAAATCAGGTAAAGTGACCCCTGCCTCCTGTTAGCCTGGGTAGCACAATGGCTCACTCAAGTGGAGACTTTCCATTGCCTGCTTGCCGGCTGTAGAAATATTTTTTTTTCCTTGTTCCCTATCAACAATCCCTGGTGAGATGATCCAGGGCACAAACCAGTTGGTACATGAACAGCAGCATATCTGCGCGTCTCTAAGGCATCGGAGAAGCGGCAACCTTTTCTCATGATCCTTCTCTGATCTGACCATTTGGTGACAAATACTAATTCATATTTTCACCTAGATTTAAGATAGCTTCTTTGAAACTAACCTACACAGTCATACATATACATATACACTTTAAAAACCACAAGCCTATGTCATTAAACTTTTTCTCTTTGTTAACAAAGTCCTGTTGTACTGTGGTTTATTCCCTGTGGTTAAGTCAAATTTGATTGCCCAAGATCTTTAATCGCTTTTTAAATTTTTCCTAGCATCTTTGCTGAGGCTTTTCTTTTGTCTTAATCTCTAAAATTAATATAATAATAATTATTATTATAATTATAATAATATATTATTATTATTATATTATTATCTTAATATAATAAATGTGCAGGCTGTTTTCTACAGATGACCACTCCCCAGAGGGATGAAGGATGACATTTTCTGAGTCAGGAATGATGCTGATGGGTTCAGGAAGCTGTGAGAACTTCCTATTTAACTTCCCACAAAGTCAGGGCCAAATCTCCCAGCTTTTCTCAGCCAGAGAATTTCTTAACACTCCTTCCAGAATCAAATTTCTAAAGGTCTATGACACTGCTTTCCTGCTCACCAATGGAGGTGAGGGTTGAGGGAGTTGATAGAATTCACCCCTGTCACAGGACAGAAGGAAGTGTTCCCTTTCATCACTGGCTGGCTGTCACCCTCAGGTTTGCAGGTTACCTTAGTACCCTCATGGTATGAGGGTCCCGAGGACAGTCCAGGGTGTAGCTAGATTTGCATGGAAGGAAGCCTGTGTTCCATTCCAGGGGCTCAGCCAGCCTGCCCTGGAGTTAGATGGGGGAGGGCCTGGGGCTGAGACTTCCCAGGTTGCAGGGAAAAGGGAGGGAAGGAGCAGACCCTGGGAGCCACCTGGCCTTCCATCCTAGGTGGCCCTCTGGTCAGTGGGCACCAGAGCAGGCCTGTGGAAGCAGCCTTGGTCTCCAGTAGTCATGGAACTGGATGGCTCCTGAAGCATGTGGGGGGTACGTGAAGATTTAAGGAAAACCAGAGCGTGTCTTGCTGCCAAATTGATTCAACCCTCAGACCAAACTTCAGATGAGCCCCTCAATCTCTTCTGCCTCCCACAGCTTCTCCAAATCCTGCCAAATACACCGGGACTGAGGAGTTAGAGCTGGGCAGGCTGGGCTCTGGGGTCTCTTCAGCTTCAGTCTACACTCTCCCCTCCTCCTCCAAGGGAGACCAGGACCTCTTCTAACTCCACATGACATTGAACCTCCCAGCACCAGAGAGCATTTTCCAGGGCAATTTGCTGGGCGATTTAGAAGATTTGTTTGTTAAACGGCTTGAAGCTCACATGCTTGCAAAAGTAGGAGTCTAGAATTTCCAGGAAGCAGCCTCGTTTTTTGGAGCCTGTCTGGGTCACTGAGTTCAAGTGTGAGTAGAGACACTTCCATCACGTTGGTCTGGAAGGTCGTCTGAGGTGCAGAGGGCCGTAAGGTAATTCAGGGAACCTGGAAGACCTGCCTTCAGGGAGGAGGGCAAGTTCTTTCAGGTCCGAACAGCTCCGGGGAGGGACTGCATTTCGCTAATAACACTACTAATTAGAAAGGGTTTAAGACATTTGGATATTTTTCAGAAGGCAAAGCTCCGGCTACTTTGGTGTCCATCTGTCTTTCTGGACGGCGCTCAGGAGCGCGGTCCGGCAGAGGCTCTGGCCCCGCAGCCCCGCCGGCCAGGGCCCGGCTCCCACCGCTCGCCCTCCCGCCGCACAGGGCGGGCCCGGAGTCCTCCCTAAGGGGCGCCGGCCGCGCCTCCCGCCACCCCGCTCCCCGCCCGCGCCGTCCCCATCTCCCTCGCCAGCCCCACTTACCTCCCAACCCCCATCCCAGAGACCAGGGAATTTCCCAAATCTTCAGCCCCAAACTTGAGTTTCCTGCTAGGGGAAGAGGGTGCGGATAAAAGGAGAGTGCAGCGGGCACCGGGCAGCCACAGCCCTCCGGAGCCTCAAATCTGCGCGCACTCCGGGTCACCAGAGCCCGCACCTCCGGCCGCTATGCAAGTCCTGCCCAGAGCCGTCGCCCGCGTCCCAGGCCCCTCGGGCTGGCTCTGCGCGCTGATCGCGCTGCTGCTGCTGCTGACCCCGCCGAGGCCCCTGGCCAGCGGTGAGAGCGCGTCCCGCCCGCGCCCCAGCCTGGGAGGAGAACCCCGGCCACCTGCCCCATGCTAATGTCTCTTTCCTTCCCCAGCTGGTCCGGTCGCCGCTGTGGTGCAAGAGCTGCGCTGCATTTGCTTAAACCCCTCTGCCGGGAGAGTTCACCCCAAAAACATCATCAGCGTGCAGGTGATCGCCGCCGGGCCGCAGTGCCCCAAGGTGGAAGTGGTGTAAGTTCTCCCGCGCGTGGCCCCACTGTGCCCTGGGCAGGAGGCTGGGTCCCCGCCTGCGCCGGGGTCTTCTCCGCTGTGGCTCACCGCTGCGCCCTCTTTGATTCCCTGCAGAGCCACCCTGAAGAACCGGAAGGAAATCTGTCTGGACCCAGAAGCCCCTTTGATCCAGAAACTCATCCAGAAATATTTGAAGAGGTACTTGCCACGTTGATGTTTGTGGTTTCTTAATCTCTCCTAGGTCGTCATTCTCTCTGGAGAGTCTGGGTACCTCATTTCAGACGGTGCTTAGAATTAAAAGGTCGCTAAGAAGAAAGATGAAAGGTTTTCTGGGGTGCCCAGGGAGAACCCCATCACCAGTCACGCCTGCGATCGCCTGAGCCCCCACACAGAGTCCTCACCCCACAGACCTTTATGTCTACCTTTTGTCTTTATTGGATTTTATTTTCATTTTCACCAAATGTTTTAAACACTGTGTTTGGATAAAGGGTTGGAGAAGAGAAAAGTGTGAAGTTTGGTTAACTGATAGGACTCTTTTTCTCAACAGTGGAAAGAAGAAATCTGATTAAGAGAAAGAACTGTGCGCTGGAAACCCTGCCTGGTCTTCAGCGGAGCAGATTCGTGGTCTCTGGATCCAGCGAAGACGGGAAGGGGCTGACTTTGCCAGCAGTCCGCTTTCTCCCATTCCCACACTTTGAAGAGGGAAGGAAAGCCAGTTGGTCCCTGAAACTTTCAGCACAGCTCAGACAGTATTTAGCATTGTATTCCCTGTAATTTCTTGTTATTGTATTTGCTATGTTATTAGAATATGTGATAATTAATTATATTGTGAGTAAAGAATCGCTGGGTGTTGGACTTCAAAGTGTCTTGAAGCGACTGTTGAATTTTTAGACTATTTTGTTTAATAGTGTTGCTGAAAAGGCTGCGGATTTCATATGGCTTGATGTTTTACTAAGGTTCTGTTGAGGGGCACAGCCTGTTACCCCTGCTCTCCATATTTTAGAGTTGTTTCTTGCGAAATATGAGAGACAACTTAGGAAGCTGGGTGTATCATACCACTATTTGTATAGAATATAGTTCCTTATTTAGAATTTGTAAACATTTAAGTTCTATAAGGACTAATATATTCTCTTCATATAATTTTAGACATTTAATGTCTTCTTTGTATGGCATAGTGTCATGACTCACTCATTAAACTGCTATCATCTGCTGTTTATTATTATATGTTTTGAATAGATGAAGAAAATAGGAAACAGGTAAATTCATGACATCTACATTTTATAGAAATGCATTCTTTTAGTTTTTGTAAAATAAAACAAACTTAATATTGACCTACTATAAAAGTTTTTAAAACACACTCTACTTGAGTAAAAATTCATTATTTAGCCTTCAAAAAATAGTGTATCCTTTAAAGGTTTTGGCAATTCTGTTAAAAGGAATTACATTTGTATCACGTGTACTATATTCAAATTGCACGTTTTATTGTGTCTCATCGGTTGGTAATATTTCGTTCTTTGGAAAAAAAATAAAAGATTTCTAAACTTACATGTTGTTCCTCCCTTCTTATATTGTTATAATAAATTTTATTTTTCTTTAATTCTACGTAATTTTAAAAAAATTCACTCTGCTCCTCTTTGTCTAGTGGAGAGGAGCCTCACTTCTCACAGTCTCTGCCTCGGGGCAGACTTCCTCCAAGCCACTTCCTTTCCAGTTACTCCTTTCTTAACACCACTGGCCTCAGGGGGCCTTTACAAAACACAACAGGGTGTGAGGCTTCCCTATCTTAAATCCTTACTACTCCCTATTTCCCAGACAGGGGATAAAAATTGCTGTGTGGCACCTGCAGTCCTTCCTCGTCCCACTCCTGACTGCTTCCTCCCACCCTCAGGGTCAGGCATCAGTTCCTTAACAAGCAGGTCCCTATCTTGCTGGGTCCTTGCTTTGCACCTACTGGGGCCACTACCTGGAAGGAACTTTTCTCTCCTCTGCTCTCCAGGAGGAAGCTTACCCTTCCGAGCACACCTCTGTCAGGAGGCTGACACACTCAGCGAAGCTCCTGCTTTCCATTTTGATGTTCCTGTAGTATCTTCTAGATACCAGAATTATAAAATTATATTGCCTTGGTGTTATTTCTTTATCAATTTCTTCACCCTACATTACCAAGGGCTCCCCAGGGCATCAGCTGTGTTCCATGCTTCTCTGCATCCCCCTGGCCTGGCACAAAATGAGAATCAATGCAT
Source organism: Perodicticus potto (assembly GCA_963574655.1). Lineage (NCBI taxonomy): Eukaryota > Metazoa > Chordata > Mammalia > Primates > Lorisidae > Perodicticus > Perodicticus potto. The sequence continues at coordinate 76,973 of CAUYRH010051348.1, forward strand.
TCAGTTACTTTGACTCACAATGATCAGGTAGTGCTCTAAAATTGCTGACCTGGATCATGGTAGGAGTTGGCTAAATTATAATTTCTTACCCTCTTCTCCCCTTCTTGTCTACAGGCAGTGCAACCAGGGCTTTGGCCTATGCGGTCACCTCAACCTGCCACGTCAGTGACTGCTCACTGTCACCTGGCTGGCTCCCATCCTCCGTCCTTTGGGAATAGCTCACTGGTCATTTCTGGAGGCCACCTCTCTAATCCTTCCCCCTACCAGATAAAGGCTCCTTTCTTACCCTCTTATGGCATTTTGTGCTCATTTTTTATTTTATTTATTTATTTTTTGAGACAGAGCCTCACTTTGTCACTCTGGGTACAGTGCCACAATGTCACAGCTCACAGTAACCTCAGACTCTTGGGCTCAAGTGGTCCTCTTGCCTCAGCCTCCCGAGTAGCTGGGACTACAGGCGCCAGCCTCATGCCCATCAATTTTAGAGACCAGGTCTGGCTCTCGCTCAGGCAGGTCTGGAACTCCGGAGCTCAGGCAGTCCACCAGCCTCGGCCTCCCAGAAAGCTGGGATTACAGGCATGAGCCACTGTTCCTGGCCTCTGTTCTGTGCTTATTTACAGAACATCTTCTCCTCCTGGAGGCCGGAGTTTACAGAACCAATATACTATGTTCGTTTGTTTCTCATCCATCTACTCCAGCTTCACGAAGATCTTTGTGCGGGCGTGGGAGATGTTTACCACATTCACCTCAGTTCCTGGGACAGTTTCCAGCACACAGTAGGGACGTGAGTAGATGACTAATCTAGGCTAACCGAGTTCCAGTTCTAATCAGGTTAATATATGATATGGTAGATGCTTATATTGGCATCATTTGCATATATAAGAATATGCTAATACATCAGCAGCATATCTACCTGTATCCAGGTTTTTGTGTATCTTTTGATGTCTCTCCTCATGTATAAAATGTCCAATAGATTACTGTTTTCTATTATATATTGATATATCTTTATAAGAGTAAAAAGACAGATAACAAAGATCCAGAAAAACCTAGAGCAGGTTTCACATAGATGGGTATGCTCACAATTGTTTCAGTGATTTAGAAATCTAAAAAATATTTCTAATTATTTTTAAAAGCGTCAAACTTCTGGTATCTCTTTGCTTTCTCAAATAATATCTTCTTTCCCCCCAAACATATGAACCACTAATCTTGGGGAAACTCAAAAACAAATCAAATCACAAGAAATATATAAACTCTAAATTTCAGTGTTTTGAACAATCCTTGATTTGTTCTATTGCCCTGAATTGAATAATGGCTAATAGTAATAAATTAAAGCATATCAAACACACTTTAGATGTGTAAGATATAACTTTTGTGAGGAAATAGACATTACTGGTAACATTTACTTAATCACATTTAAAGTATTGTGATTTAAGCAATACTTTAAGCAAAAGATATAAGTTTCGTCTATACATAGAACACAGTATAAGGCCTATTTGCAACATGACTGCAATTCTGGTTGTCAAGTCTGTAACTGGTCACTGCAGAAAGAAAACAGAGCATAGTCTGTTACCAAAGAGTAACCTCCACAAGAACCTCGATGACAGCTGCTCACATTATGACCACTGCTAGTTGATCCGGCCACTAGCAAACTGGCATATCTGGGGAAAACTAATCTAATGTGTGTCTTCTAGGGATATGTCTTGGATCACTTCAAATCGAACAAGTGCTGAGCTGAAATCTACTCTGTGTCAGAGTCCCAATCGAGGCAACTTTCTACATGCTCATGTCCTTCATTCTACCAGACTTTCCTGGTGTGACACAGTCCCATAATCCTTCAGTTCCTGAAGGTATCACAAGACCCATGATAGCATATGACTAGTCGCCTTGTTTTTGTATCATAGTTTTAATTCTTGCATAAGGAAAAGAATTACTATTCTCACGTATAGTCAAAATCCTTCCTGGATGTTACCAAATGAAAACTTTACCAGCGCTCAGGAGCACCTGGGGAATTCTAGTTGCCTCCCTGAATCAAGGACAAGAAGGTGAGTGCACCAGGATTCTGACTGTGGCTGATGTTTCTGGTTCATTCTTAGCACAATTAGTATCATATTGTTAGGAAGGATTGTTCATGCTTCAAATATGTAGGCAGAGATAATAACATAGAGAGCCCTAGGGTTTACATCTAAAATTTTGTTTTTACCAATTCCAGAGTCCTATTTCTTAAACACAGAGAAATCACAAGGACATTCCCTGGAAAATCTACCTACTGAATGGATGTTTCCCCTCTTGTAAATTTATGTTTGTGTTTTATCCAACTCTAGAATTGGACAAAGAGAAAAGTCAGTTGCCCTGTTTGCTGCAAGAGAGGCTGGTCTTACTTCTTTACAGGTGGTGAGGCAGTGCACGGAGTAATGGCAGTTCAAATTTAGTTCTGAGTCTTTCTACCCATGGGAGCTTGACAATTTGTTTTAACATCTGTATTCCTCTGTTTTCTCATATATAAAATCAATATAAAAACACCTGTCTTACAGGCACCATCCTGGAACTCACTAGATGCTTGATAGACAACGCTAGGTCCCTTCCCAGGTCCTCTAACTCAAACTTCACTTTACAAATGAGAAAACCCAAACCCCTACTTTTAAATCTATATTCTATGTACCTATGAATGATTAGCTTTTAGTGCTCCTAAAGAGCTGTTTCTATGTGGGGGCGGCACTTGTGGCTCAGTGAGTAGGGCACCTGCCTCATATACCGAGGGTGGCGGGTTCAAACCCAGCCCCGGCCAAACTGCAACAACAACAAAAATAGCCGGGCTTTGTGGCGGACACCTGTAGTCCCAGCTACTTGGGAGGCTGAGGCAAGAGAATGGCCTAAGCCCAGGAGTTGGAGGTTGCTGTGAGCTGTGTGATGCCATGGCACTCTACTGAGGGGGACAAAGTGAGACTGTGTCTCTACAAAAAATATATAAGTAAATAAAAAGCTGTTTCTATGAGTCTTCTTAAAGAAGCGTTTTTATATGTTTTGTGTATGTTCCCTGTCAATTACACAGGAACTATAAAAAATGTATGCATTTTTGGCGGCAACCGTAGCTCAGTGGGTAGGGCACCAGCGACATACACCAAAGCTGGTGGGTTCAAACTCAGCCCGGGCCAGCTCAAACAACAATGACAACTGTAACAACAAAAAAATAGCTGGACATTGCTGCAGGCATCTGTAGTCCCAGCTACTTGAGAGGCGGAGGCAAGAGAATCACTTAAGTCCAGGAGTCTAAGGTTGCTGTGAGCTACAACTCCAGGGCACTCTACACACGGTGACAGCTTGAGGCTCTGTCTCAAAAAAAAAAAAAAATAGTATGCATTTTCCTTCAGATATGCATTAATCAAATATTAACTTATTGACACTTATTGATAGTATTGTCACATACCAGACCCTGTGCAGAATTTTTATATCCGGAGATTATGTAGAAGAAGAGTTCTCAGTGTAGGTTAAGGTCTTTTTGCAGCAAATATACTCAGTTTCTCCACAGAACAAAGATTTTCTAGTAAGGAGAGAGGAAGAAAAGAGAGGAGAGATGACAGGAAAGACCAGGAAAGAGGAGAGGAGGGGAGAGGGCTGGGGAGGGAAGGAGAGGAGGAAAGGGGAAGGGTGGGGAGCAGAAGGGAGAGGGGAGGAGAGAGGGGTAGGGGAGGGGACGGGGGAGGGAAGAGGAGGAGAGGAAAAAGGAGGGGAGAGGCAAGGGGAGGGGAGGAGCAGGGAAGGGAGGGGTGAGAGAAGAGGAGAAGGGAAGGGAGGGGCGAGGGGATAGAGGAGGGAGGGCAGGGGAGGAGTGAAGGGGGGAGAAGGGAAGTGAGGGGAGGGGAAGAAAGCAGGAAGCAGAGGAGGGCTTGTATCTCCGCCTTGTCTCTTTAAACTTCATTTCTGTTTTCTTCCCTCTTCCCCCTTCCCCTCTCCTCTTCCTTCCCCCTCCCCTCCCCTTCTCTTTTCTCTCCCTCCCTCATTTTTGTTACTTCTGAGAAATAAAATAATGCTCCTTAAAGAGGAGGACAGAGGAGCCTCAGTGGAAATGTGAACGAGGCCATTTTTTTTCGCCCAGAGTTCTCATTGTTTTTTTTTTTTTTTTTTTGAGATCTTTCATGGGAGAAATTGAGGTAGAAAGTATAATTAAATCTTAGCAAAAAGTCTAGGGAAATAAGAAAAGATGGGAAATCATATTATAATAATATCTATGTATAGAAAGTGTCTTATAAAATTTTCCCATATGATAGTTTCAGCATTTTAAGTGAATGGCCACACATCTGAGTTTTTCTTCCTAAGAAATTTTATATTTTCATTAGTAGATCCCCTGAATATACTCTTAACAGAATTTATTATATTTTAATGTTTATTCTCCATATAGTTAGCTTAGAAAATTATCACATATTAAAAATTTGCCATAACATTTTCTAAAATTACATTATCACTACAGATCAGTTTTGACAGGCATTCTTTTATATTAAAAATAAAAAATTTGCCACTAAGTTTATCATTATTATGTAGATGATTATAATCAACTCAGAAAATTGTTTACACTTGAATTGCTGAAACAGGTTTAGAGGAATTTTCATTTATTCGTGCCTTTATTTCTTCATTTTTATTTCAGAATATTAGGGGGTTACATGTGTTTTGCTTACATACTTATTTTTTTCACAAATGGGGTCACGGTCGTAAGTGTGCTCCCCCCCCAGTGTGCCCCAGACCTAAATGGGATGAATTTACCCACCCTTTCCACCCCACTCCCTTTAAACTTATCTCACCAGGAAATAATTTTTTCTTCTACTTCAAAGACTGAAGTCTGTGCATAAACACAAATACAGAACAACCTCTGTAAATTGATTTCCCAAGTGACAGTAAGGAACTGGTCACCACACCATCAGGTGGTCCTAGGAGGGGCTCCCACTGAGCAGGTGCAATGCGTGTCCTGTCAATGGAAATTAGGCCAACGGGAAGCTGGAGGGGGTGAAGGAGGGAGGGGGCCAACTATGGAGGCTCTACTATAGTAAATTGTTATTTTAGGCCATTTAATGCTGACTCGCTGGTATGTAGTAACTACTTAATGTGTTTCCAGGCTCTAGAATAACATTGCATTAAAATTTCCTCAAATGACTAAATATATGTGGTGAAACGCCTGCATTTGAGGTTTAATAAGTGATATTAACTAACATAAACAGAAAATGAAATTTCTAGGCCTGCAAACACACCCAGGAAAATATTCCCCAGCACTCCCACCACCCCCACCACTTTCACCCTTCCCTCTCTATCCCACTGGATTGCACCCTTCACCCCTGGACAGGAGGCAGCAGAACCTTAATTACTTGGAGGTCTGGAGTAATTGAGGTCTGGACAGTTCTTACCAGCTTAGAGCTACGCAGAAACCACCTTTGCTTTTAGCACTTACAGAAATTCTTTCATTAGCTACTTGTTTAATTTACTGATTAAAATACTTTAACAAGTGACCCAAAATTTTGCTAGGATCCTCTGTGTCAATTGTTTTTATAATTGATTTGCAAGTGACAGCTTATTTCTTTTATACTTTGAAGAAGAATTTGGGAAATGTCAATTCAAAATGTTCTGTGTAAGGGAGACAGAATCTTATTGTTTTCATTTTAATGGATAATGTTGCTCCAATATCTCTAAATGCTTTTTTAAAATAGCTAATAGATAAGTTCCATTTTGGGTCTTAGAAAAACTTACTTGTTTCCTGAATGACTCCCTATATAAGACAACTTAAAGGAAAAAGAGATAAAATAACTTCCCACCCACACATACCAAAAATATCCCAGGGTGACAGTGTAAAATTCATAAAAAGGCTGTCAAGTTATTTTAAAGGTTAAGAACCTCTGGCACTTGTTTTTGTTGCTAGCATTTATCTAAATCATAAGTTTGTATAAGCAAACTTCTTTTAACGCAGTAACTGGCTTTAAAATACCTTTTAAACTTTTAAACAGTTGATCTATCACCATTTGTGTCTCATCATTGAAACCGAAAGAAAAGATGTACGTGGCAGCAACAGCAGCTAACAACAGTAGTTGTAATAGTGGCTGTAATGGCAGAGGCCTCTTTACATCCCAGTGTCCTGCGGAAACATTTTAGATCTCACTTTTTGAAAGAAAGAGTTAAATGACCAAGACACACAGAGAAGAGGACTTTATAGTGCCTGGCACATACAATGATGCTGAGCCAATGTTTTCAGAATAAATGAAACCTAGCAAAAACTTGTGTTATATCAGATGCTCAGATGCTAATAGGCTTAAGAAATTTTAATGACAAGAAATTTGTTAATACTTCCTCGTAAATCTTGCTGATGATGCATCTTTTGTGACAAGACAGATATTGGTTAAGAAAATCACTTGATAGAGTTTTCTGAAAGATTAGTAACTTTTGGGTAACCTTAAAGTGAAACAGAGAAGTTTTAACAGTGTAAGTATTGGAAGAAAAAAGTGTTCGGTAAAGCCGATAAGTATTCTCTGCAATATGTTTTAGGGAGTTGTAATGAAAAGGGAAAAAAAAGATACTATGAATAATGTTAAAAACTTTTATATGTTGCTCTGGAAATGGCTCTGAGCTTGGCTTTAAATAAAAATATATTTGACTTGAGAATTAACAATACTTTGATGATAGTAAAGAGAAAAGGCTCTAAAGACATTGCTCAGAAAGAACTAGAAAGAAGTATTCTCCTTATTTTGTTTCCTGCTGAGCTCCTGTCTGCAACTGAGTCCATATCTTAGCTGCTGGAGGAATAATAACTTTCAGCTTTAGCCCTTTCTGTCAGCTTGCATCTTAGATGACCAATTTCTCTGTTGGGACGGGGGAAATCATGTTAATTTAACAAGTTCTACTGCTAAACTATAATTAGAAAGAAAAGTTGAGGTGAAGAAAAATATGAAAGTTATCAGAAACAGGATCTAAGAACTTAGGTTGGCGTCGTCAGAAATTATTAAACCACAGAATAATTGGTTCGAGTACTTAAAAAGAATGTGGGGGAAAAGGTTATATTCATTCCTTTAAAAAAAGTAACTTTGTATTTGAAAATTTTGAGAATTTCTTCTAAAATTTTAAAGGTATAAAGAGTAAAAACTATGAGAAATTTAAATAATATTGTATGAGTTATACAGAGTCGTAATAGGAAGACTGCTGTGGCCCCGGCTGCCTGTCTCTGCCTTTCCCCCTATCCCCAGTCTTCCAGAACACTTCTCAGACCACAGGTGCTTTGGGTCACATGGAGCTTGATTTGGGAATTACAACTAATTAAAAGGGACGTTTCCTTTATAGTCACTGACTTACTAACACCGGTTAAGATCTAATGTGTATTGCATTATCCTACAAGTATAAACTTACAGGAGACACCCAAAGACGCCCAGGACAAAGCTCTGGCTCCAAAACTGTAAGTTCAATTGATGAAGCAAATCCTGTAGATGGGAGTGAGATCCAGGCGACACACGGGAGCCAGCATGGGGTGAGCATGAAACACAGCTGGGCCTCTGTCCCTCTGTCCCTCTCCCCCTCTAGGGGAGTTAGTTTATATCATGCTCATTTCAGACCAAGACATTTCATCAGGCCTGGGAATTTAGGAACAAATATCTTATTACAGTTTTCAATAGTGCAAAGCTAGAAACATGATCAAGGTCATCAACAATTGCTCAAGGCAGAGGTTGAACAGTTCGTGTCCCCACTATAAGATGTCAGGTAGCCATTTAAAAATAGAGCAAAGTCCCTTGAGCTACCGTGAAAGGATGCCAAACACATATCTGTGAAGGACAAAAGCAGGCTGTATAATGATGTATGCAGAATAATCCCATTTATATTTAGAAAGTGTGTGCATACTTCCATGTGTGTGTGTCCCACTCGTATGCCCATAAGGGTACACGTGTCCCTGTGAATGCAGAGAGAAAACTAACTCCAAGTTATTGCCAAGGGTTACCACTAGAGAACGTTCATGTTTTATATCCCCTGTATTTGTAGTGTATGAATCTTTTACGACAAATTATATCTATTTTCTGTTAGATTAAAAATAAAAGGAAAAAGTAAATATGCTGGGTCTTGATTTTTAGGATGTTCTGGGGTGGTGGAAACAAGTATCTTATTTTATAATACAAAGGAGGATGAGTTCTGCTTGTGGTTTCGAGATAAAATTATAAAACAGAATGCATTTAGAAGAAAGAACGAGCCCATAGGCTAACATGCAAGATGAGCCTTTGTTGGCCATTGGTCACATTTAACCTGCGAACTCCAAACCAATTCCAACATTTGTCAGCAACCAGGACGGGAGCACCTGCTTCTTGGACAATGGCAAAGGGACATAGCTCTGTCTTTCAAGGCCCACATGTTTGAGCTTTGACAGCTCGTGAAGAGTCTACTACTGAGCCTGTGAACTGTAAGGGAGGGAAGGCGGGCATGTCACAGGCACAGGCGGTGTTTCAGAGTCGCTCTCACCTCCCCAGGCAGAGTGCGCCTACGTGTGCAGGGGAGACAGGGATTGAGAAGGGAGCAGGAATGAGGCACGAAATGCAACTGGACAGGAAGGATGACCTGCCTGGTCTTTATCTGGGCTGGGCACAGCCTGATAATCTTATGCGTACATGACAGGAACGCCCTCCCTGCCCCTCCCCACCTCTTCCGCCCACTGGCCTTCGGGGACCATATATAAAGACATCTGGAGGGCCCGGGAAGCCACTTAGCTGCAGACTGATTTAGGCAGCTACTCACCCCCACGCTGAGGGCTCCTGGCTTTGGAAACACCTCTAGCTCAGTCTCCACCATGAGCCTCAGATCCAGTGCCGTCACCTCCTCTCCCAGAGCCAGGCCACTGCGTGCCCTGCAGGGGCTGCTGCTGCTGCTGTCACTGCTCCTGGCCACCCTGGTTCCCTCCACCATCGGAGAAAGTAAGAGAAACCAGGGAAAGCTGAGGGACAGACCCTGCTTCCCTGTAGCTGTGGCCGGTCCTGTGGCAGCCGTGTCTGGGGAAAGACCATGTTGGTGGTCCTGTAGTATAAGGGGACATACCTTATACTAACAAGTCTAAATGGGAGAGGCACGCTAGTGGGCCCTTCCCACGAGCTGGGCATTCTGTGAGGCACTTCACTAGAGGTTTACAGACCACATTCACAGCGGCCTATGTGGGGTACAATTACCCTCAACATAGGGGAACTAAGGAAAATAACCATGACCAGTAATGCTGTTGTGTTTTCTACCCAAGGTAAACACACAGATCTTGACCTGTACGTTGAACTGCGCTGCATGTGTGTGAAGGTGGTCTCTGAAGTTCATCCCAGGAACATTCAGAAGTTGGAGATGATCAAGCCAGGAGCCCACTGCAACAAATTGGAAGTGATGTAAGTCCCCACTTCCATATTCTTGCCTTCTTAGAGAAGGCCCCTCCTCCACCCACGTCCTCCACCATTTTCTCCTGACTCAGATCTACTTCAATATTCAGGCCAGGACACCCACAGACAATTCTGTTCTCCCTTGCAGAGCCATACTGAAGGATGGAAGGAAAGTCTGCCTGGACCCAGATGCTCCAATGATCAGGAAAATAGTGGAGAAAATGTTGAAAGGTGACAGATCAGTTGCTTAATATGTTCACTCTGTGCCAAATCTTTATACCCCCCTAAGAAGGGTAGGAGGTGAAGCCTTGGCTGTCTGGAATTCTTACTTATCCACAATACCCTTTCTTACTATATTAAAATTTTGGATATATTTTTCATTCTGTATTAAAATCACATTTTATTGTGAGAAGGCTGGTTAAAAGGTGACAGAAAGAAGATGAAAATAAGTAAAACTAGTTTCAATAACTAATATATGGTTTACTCTTTAATTTTTGGATGACTCTGGTGTAGGGCTTTGCATTTCTTTGTTTGAAAATTTCTTTCCAAACACACTGGTGTTTTATTGCCCTTCTTTATGGATAGACTAGACAAGCCCATGGTGATTAATGGATTTTGTCATGGTCAGGAACACGAGGAGTCACACAGAACCCAGCCCAGGGCCGCTTAATAGATTTTTATAAACAAATTTAGGGACTTCATAGAGTCTTTAAGTGTCTTAGTCCTGGGATGTCTTGTTTCAAAGCATACCCTGAACGGTTTTTCTAGTGTTAATTTTAGCCTTCAGATTCTAAAAATCATAAAGTTGTAAGAACGTTAAGTCTTGTCTGTAGTAATTATTTCCTTTAAAATGAATATATTGGCTTGGTGCCCGTAGGGCAGTGGTTACAGTGCCAGCCACACACACTGAGGGTGTTGGGTTCAGAGCCCAGCCTGGGCCAGCTGAACAACAACGACAACTGCAACAACAACAACAAAAAATTGCTGGGCATTGTGGTGGCACCTGTATTCCCAGTTACTTGGGAGGGGGAGGCAAGAGAATCACTTACACCCAAGAGTTTGAGGTTGCTGTGAGCTGTGTTGCCACGGCACTCTACCAAGGGTGACATAGTGAGACTCTGTCTCAAAAAAAAAAAAAAAGAATATATTTAACAATAGAAGATCAGAAATATACTATAATGAAAAAGGATTATCCTAGTCCATTAAAAAAAAATCTAGTATTTTCTGTAACAAAAAGTTTGATTTTAATTGTTTTACCCTGACTTGTTTTTATATGTCAGTGCTTATTTAATACATGCATGGTTACACTTTTAATTTTAGGATTGACCTTGTAAATAATTATTATAGTGAACTAAAGCTTTAGTGGGCTACTAATTGTTGTTATTCAACAGAACTTTCATTCATTTCCTAACTACCACAATTTATAGCCACATTTTTTATTTTTATTTTTATTTTTTTTAAATATATGTGTATTTTATTATTCTTCATTACATTATTTCCCCCCCCCCCCCTCCATGGTAAGACAGAATTGATTTACAGAAAAGAATACAGAAAACACCAAAGCTCCTGGTAGAGGGAGAGATTTCAAGTGGGGAGAGAGATGCTCTCTCCGTTCCTCTCCCGGTCTTTCCCCGTCTCCTCCTC